>JAKKIK010001855.1:0-13832 GCA_024500135.1 Heterodera carotae | reverse complement strand
GGGGGGGGGGGGGGGGGAGTGGGGGGGGGGGGGGGGCGGAGGGGGCGGGAAGAGGCCGCCGGGGGGGGGGTGGGGGTAGAATTCCCCCCATTCCCCCGGGGGGAGGGAAGAATTCCCGCCATTCCCCGGGGGGGGGAGGGGGTAGGATTCCCCCTATTCCCCCGGGGGGAGGGTAGAATTCCCCCCATTCCCCCGGGGGGAGGGTAGAATTCCCGCCATTCCCCGGGGGGGAGGGGGTAGGATTCCCCCCATTCCCCCGGGGGGAGGGTAGAATTCCCCCCATTCCCCCGGGGGAGGGTAGAATTCCCTACCCCCTGGTTAACGAGCCTGCTAGGGTTAAATAATTTCTGTTGGAACACTCACTAATTCGTTGGGTCCAAAACACGCCAAATCCGCCATTGGGCAAATTGACTGAGGAGCCGGTGAAGTGTCCATTATCAAAATCCATATGCAACAAATTCGGGGGTTGCATAAAAATGGGCAAATGAATCCAATTGATCAAATCTTTGCTGACAGCGTGGCCCCAATGCATGGGATGCCTGCGGGGACAAAACAAAAAGTTCATTTATTAAGGGGATATAAATAATCTGATTGTGCCTGGAATAGAAGCCCCCCCCCATTACATTTGAAGCCTAGGTGAGATTATGAAATATAATTTTAACAATAAAAAATACACACCATTCCACAGAATGTGGATAATGTTGATAAAAGAGATGAAAATGTCCGTCATTGGACCGGCTAAAGCCAGACGGGTCATTGATCCATCCTGAATTATTTAAATTCGATTAAAAAACTTTTTTTATTTTCTGTTTATAATAAATTTAGCTAACCAAATGGAGACCGGAAATGGTAGCTGCCTTCAAAGTCGGGCAATTTGGCGTCGGCACAGATGAACAGTATGCGAATGCCTTCCTCTAGCACCTAAAAAAGTCATATGCCGTCAGATTACGATGCAGTCAGTTCTAATTGAATTGTTCTTTTTATAAAATAAAATGAGCCACTTTGGTGAATTTTGATTTATTCTATTGGTGAAAATGGTTAAATGCTCCCCTAAAGATCCACTTTTTCTATTAATTGATTTTTTTTTTTGTCTAAGATTTAAACTTATACCAGAAAATGTCTTTTTGCTACCAAAAATTTAAAAAATCTACGCCTATAAAATTAAAACACTTTTGATTTCCAAGAATTTTTGTTGATTTAAAATTATTTGGACTAATTCACGATGGAAAATTTAACGATTTTTTTTGGCATTTTTATAGTAAATAATATTGCTCTATTTTTCTCGGCCCCAAAGGGTGGAAAGTCAAAATTTTCGCTTAATCTCTGCAAGCCAGAGGGCAAGCGTATAAAAAAAAAACTCAGGAATTTAGGACCCAAAAAATCTGCTAATTAATGTCTGCACTCCGATCAGTTTTATATTAAATATGTAATTTTTTGTAAATAATATTTAATAAATCCAACCGTTTTTTCTTCGAACACATAAACCAACGACGGCACAGTGGAGTCCGTCAATTTCAGCGCGTATTCACCGGCTGTGGTGTCTTTGATTTCAAAAAAGTCGTACCAAATGTTGCTTGAGAATTTTTTGCACTCGGCAACGCTTTGCTGGGCGGACAGTGCCATTTCGGCACTTTCCATTTCAGTCTCAGCAGCAGTTGAGGGGCACAAATATGCATTCGCTACCTTTATACAATATTTATACATACCGTATTTCCTCTATTTGACGCCCCCCCCCCTTCTAATTGACGTCCCCCTCTCGAGGGAAATTGAAAAATAGACGTCTCGGGACGTCTATTAGAGGAAATACAATATATAACACAACTGTTTGGGACTGACTCTGCCCAATGGGGTGGGGGGATGCCAAAATGCCTTCCTCAATGGTCGGTTATTGGCATGACTACACCCAGCAGGCCTTTATAAAATAGAGATTTGAAAAATACAACAAGTAAGAAATCGTCAAAATGGTAAATCCTTGAGTGGGATTTGAACCCACGACATTCATCCAATTCGGGGACAGCTCTTCCTCTGAGCTACCAGGCCCATTGTCGTTTCACTTAAATATCTCTATCAACCGCAGCCCTACGGCGTTTTAAACGCCCAGCGATCGATCATAATCCTTTCTACATTGTTTCCGAGTTTCCCATCTCTATTCATAAATCGTCATCCAGCAGGGCCTGTACCAAGGAGAGGAAACGGGTCCGGTTGGTCCTTCCTCCTCGCCCAAAAATTTTTTTCTTGATACGGGCCTTAACTACATAATAGCGGGCAAGGCAAGCCGTATCCAAAGGGGGGGGGGGGAAGGGAAATTCCCCCCTCCCCTAAATGTTACTTTTTCCCCAGCAAAGTGAAGGAAAATTTGGAAAAATTTGCCCATTCCCCCCCCCGCCCCTCACGAAATGGAAAAAATTTCCATTCTCCCCCCCACGAAAATTTTTTCTGGTTACAAGCTTAATAGTAGGGGTAGTACTGACTTGGCTTCGTTCAACGGGTCGAATCCAAAAGTGCACTGTGGTGTCATCCTGAAGTACCAAGTTGAATGTCTTGTTGATGAGAGCATCTGATGAGAAGCCGTTGAGCAGCAACAGCACATTGATCAGCAGCGGCGATATGGCGGTGATGAACGGCGGCTGAACAGCAGAAGTGAGCAGCCAGTTGCAAAAATGCATAATTTTTTTTTGAAATCTTTTTTTTTTTGCAAGGGCAAAAATATGTGTTGTCCCGGGAGAGGAAAAGTTGTTAAATGAATGATTTTGAATGGAGCGGAATTTAAATTCACTTCATTTTTATAACAAATTTTTTTTTGGCGTTAAAAAGTCGCGCTGGACAAATGCACACGCGCGCGCGCTCAAATTTTGAAGGAAATGTGGGCTGAGAAACACCACTAATTTTTGCCGACGCCGGCGGAAATCCATGCCATAATTTCCAACGTGGTGTAGATGTGCCATGCGCGATATCCTCTCCACTATAGCACAACAATATTCAAAACACAGATAAAAAAATGCCAATCAAAAAAAAATTATTGCCTCTCTCCCCTCGAGGTCACAACATACATTTACCTATTTTGAAATGTGGTTATATGGATTTTCTATGCCAAGGAAAGGGTACCCCTTATACAATACCTGCCCATCATCATTGCGCAGGGTCATTATGAAGCGTGGCCGGAAATATAAAAAATTTTTTCTCGTCAATTCAATATTATAATGATTTGCACTTGCTATCAATCAAATATTTATTGTATTTTGCATGTTTTGCATAACTAAATCCTGTATGGTCAGAGATGCCATCGCCAAAACTCAAAAACCCGGCAAACCAATTGAAATTTCCGGCAAAACCAAGGCCAAAAATTTTAAAAACCCGGCAAAATCCCGACACGGACCCCAAAACCCGGCAAATGCCGGGTTTCCCAGGCAAAATGGCATCCATGTGTACGGTATCATTATCATTTTTGTGATTAAGCAAAAGGTAAGCGATTAGTACACTCTTGAAAAAGATACGATTGGTAAATTGCGAAAAATCGAGAATTTATGAGTTTTACTTTATAACTTTTAAAAAAGTGGATTAATCGCTTAGCTTTTGCTTAATCATAGCTTCTAAAACATAAAGATTTCAAATGATACCAATTTTGTAGAATATAATCTATTAAATAAAAGTTTCTGTCATTTGCATTTTAAATTGTACGAACTGACCATTGTACAAACTGCCATCCTATGAACTGGCATTGACCCGAACTATTTAAAATGTTCGCAAGAGTCGCAGGAAATACGGAGCATGGTCGTGTCTCCCAAAGGAACGCAGTGCAAATTAGTAGAGTTAGAGATTTTCAAATCCACAGGGCCGGGCCGGGCTGATTTTTTCAAAAACAACCGGGTTCCGGGCCCGGCCACTTCCAACCCTGCTAACCCTGCAACCCTGTGAACCCTGTTTTTCAAATCGCCGGGCCCGGCACGGTTACAGGGTTGTAAAAAAAATTTGAAAGTGCATATTTATGGATAAAAACTCTAAAATTTGAAGCGATTTACTTGTTATAATGAATAACAGTTTCTTTTATCATGATCCAACATAAACGACTATCAATAATTATAATTGATCTGGGGGAGAAATTTGTTCAAAAAAATAAGCATCTCAGCAGTTTGGGGTGATAATTTGGAGCGTCGATAATCAAAAACGTCACGTGCTGTTTTAAATGTTTGCTCAGACGGCACACTCGTTGCGGGAGTAGTAAGGTACTTGCCCGCGAATTTGCTAAGAATTGGAAACCGAGGCGCAATTTTCCTACATTCTTCTAAAGGATTCGCTTCAGGATCGGCCAGCTCCAAGGAGAGAAGTCCTTAATTTCTTTCCCGATGTCGTCGTCTTGTGACCGGGATTCTAAATGTTAAAATCATATTCAAGCAATGAATACAAAAAGAAAAATCAGACCTTTTTCATTTGTGCTTGTAATTAGTTTCATCCGCTCAAAAAAAGACATCCGACGCTTAACTGGTGGCGATTTTTCCGGCGGAGGGGAGGTCAAGGGACGAATGTACTCGTCTGCTTCACTTTGAGTTTCCTCCAAATCGTCACTCACTCCCATGTTCCATTCTCCGAGCTCTTTTTTCATCCAAACTGTTACCTTAGCTCGGAAAGTTTCATGGTTTTCGATGAGCACTGTCCTTGAATCGCATATCCAAAAAAGTGGCAAAAAGCTCAACGGCATATTGAGTGATCGTTGTTCTTTGTTCGATCAAACGCTCGCACATAGCGAGAGCGCTGTTCCAATGCACACTGACCATCTAAGACAGACAATATGGTTGCAAAAGAAAAATTAGGTAGAACAACCTGCAACAAACTGTGCGCAGTGGCATCGATAAGCAAAACGGATCATTACATACAGTAATTCCTCTGAGAAGTTCCTGCTGGTGGTTCTATTTAGGGTTCGACGCGGTAATGGTACTCAAGCCTGTACAGGGATGTTATTTTACCCTGGAAACCCGGCATTTGCTGGATTTTGGGGGTCCGTGCCGGTTTTTGCCGGGTTTTGGAAGTTGCCGGGTTTTTGCCGGGTTTTTGGGTTTTTTACCGGGTTTCCTGTTTTTCATTCATTTATTTGAATTTTATTAAACAGCAAATTTTTCAATTTTTGGCTTCATTTGCCTTAAAATGCCACTATTTTTTCAAAAATTTTCCCGGCGGCGCCTATCGGCACCGGCGCACCCCTACCATACTCAAAAATTTGGTTCTTTTGCTTTTAAGCATCAAAATTAAAACAGTTTGAGCTCACTTATTTCATAAAATTCAATTCAAAAATGTGCTCACAATTACCTTCTTTCATTGCCAAATTTACTCAAACAGATGAAAAGAGGTGATAAATATGCTGTTTAAATGTTTTTGACCTTTTTTACAGTGAAAATTGGCCTAAAAAATTGCCGGGTTTTTTGCCGAATTTTTGAAAATTTTTGCCGGGTTTTGAGTTTGGCCAAGGACATCCCTGAGCCCGTATCCAGAAAAAATTTTCAGGGGGAGGCGGAAATTCTCCACATCCCCCCCCCCTGGATACGGGCCTGCTGGTACCCGTCCAATACCACCGATGAATCCCGTACCGAATTTCAAAAATCGTTTAGTACCGAGTAAAGAAAAAGTATTATAAATCCATAAATGTAGCTGTTCCAAAGTTGGTTGTCCAGGTCCGCTCGAATATGACCAAAATGGCACATAAAGGAGGAGGGAGTATAGAAATTTTTTTATCGTATATTAAGGCCTTACAAGGAATATTCAAGTGCTAAGAGAAAACCGCATTGGATGAAACATCAAGCGGAACTTACACAAAAACAGATGAAACGTAATTGAGGGCATGCTCTTATCATTTACATTCTTGAACTTGGTCAAACATTTTGTAGGCAAAATTAAAATTTAATTTTTTAATTGACATTTTGCTTTTTTTTAATTTGTAGTACTGTCGAAATCAACCAATCATTTTGTTGAATTCAATTTGCTGTCGAGATCACTCGCAGACACGGAGAGCACTATGGGTCGGCTCCAGCACAAATGATGGTTTTCAATATTTTAATTACCTATGCCACAAAAATATTTCGATTTTTCGGGAAAGCCATCATAAAAAAAAAATCTAAAAAATGGTTTTCAGTATTTTATTTACCATGCCACCAAAATATTAGTTTTTCAAGAATCCGCTATTTGTTTATTATTCTTCTGAACATTTTTTTCGTTTTACGTTAAAAATGTACAAAATTTTTATGGCGGTGCCGATAGGCGCCGCTGCGAAAATTTTGAAAATTTAAGTGGGGTTTCTTACGAAAAAAATAAGCACAATAAATGACCAGAACTGTTAAAAAAAGTCCAAATGCCCTTTTTATCATTTTTTTGAAGAATTTTTATCTTGAATTTGGTTAAAAACAGGCAAAGTGCACCCCTAAGGATCGATTCTTTCGAATTAAAAAAACAGCCGCAAAAATGAATTTTATTGTCCAAAATTCAAAAAGTCATCATTAAAACGAGTAAAAATGGCCTAAAATTGTTTTTTTTTAATAATTCAATGATTTATAAATCTCTGCCTATTTGGCTCACTTTTTCGATTTTTAATCCCTTTTGAATAACTCTACAAATGACCGCACACTTCAATACTCAAAACTTTTAATGCATACTCAAGATCTGCTTCAATCTTGTACATCGATAGAAAATTAAATTGCGCATCGAATGATGCTAATTGTAAGAATTTTGGTGTTGATGCTTACATTTTTGAGTTATAGTTCAACGAAAATCATGTCAAAGTAGTCCCTTAACTTTTGCATTGTGCGTTGTTTTGCTTCTTTTTTGCTCTAGAGAGCTTGTTCTCATTAGAGCTTTCAAATAATACCAAAAATAAAAGAATTGATTCAGAATGAAGCAAATTAAGACAGTTCGTAGAATACAAAAATAAAAAAAAACATTGCCACTGAAGGGATTCGAACTTCATGTAAATTTGCAAGTCATTTTTGGTGACAGGCGCACGGACCATTAGGCCAAAATTCAAATCTTTGTTGTCGTTAGAGCCCAAAATCGGGCCGCTGTGTACTGTTATCTGAAATTCAAAAACTAATTGAGTAAATAATTTTGGCCCAAAATACAATCATTAGGGGTGTGTTTATTAGGAGTAAGGGCCATCATTAGGAGTGTGTTTTTACTTTCGGGTAACCCGAAACCGAAAGCCTAAAAACCCGAAAAAACACGAAAACCGAAACCGAAATTTCAGCGCCGCGTCACTAGTAGGGCTGCTCGGTACCAGAAATTTCCCGGTACCCGCAACTCGGTCTCGGTTCCGGTATTCGACCCCGGTACTCAGTCTCGGTTCCGGTATTCGACCCCGGTACTCAGTCTCGGTTTCGGTATTCGACCCCGGTACTCGGTTCCGGTACCGGTACCAAAAAACCCGGTACTTTTTCCGACTCGGTACTTTCAGTAAAAACGCCAAAAAAGCGCTAAAATTTTTCTCAAACCGCTAAAAATGGTTTTTTTGGGTCTACAAACCAAGAATAAATGCTGTTTAAATTCTGGGCTTGAAGACCTAGAATTAAAATTTATGTGGGGCGATGGGTTTGGCGGTGCCGATAGTCGCCGCCCGGAATGAAAAATTAGTAAATTTGGTCCAATTTCTTCGGTTTTCATGTCTTATTTTTCATTGGAGAAATTATTTTTGGCAGAGGTTTGCCAGGTAAATTTTTGAAAAAAGTGACATTTAAGGCAAATGAAGGCAAAAATTGTAAAATTTTTCAAACAAAAGAACCGGGCAACTCCCAGTTTTCAAGGTATAATCACATCCCTGTTCAAAGCTATTAAAAAATAGAAAAAAACGTAGAAAAAATATGACTGTTAACTTATAAATTTAAAAGGAGATTAAATATTTTTATTAGCGAGAGGTTAGATGGACACAAATAGTAAATACTAATATTTTAAATCATTTTCCCATTTTCAAATCGTTTCGATAATTAACTTATTTTGAAAATTTTATTGGAACCATAATTTTCCTTTGACAATTAGGTATTAATTCCTGATCAAAACCCAATCATTAGGGGTGTAAAAAAGTACCGAGTGGTCGGTACCAAGAACCCGGTACTCGGTTCCGGTACCGGTACCCAAAAAACCCGGTACTTTTACCGACTCGGTACTCGGTATCGATACTGCGCAGCCCTAATATCCGCGGATATATCCGCATTTTCTGTAAAAGATAAAAATTATTTTCAAAAGTTTATAATAAAAGAGAATAATTTCGGTGTTAAACCGGTCCCCCGGTTTTCGGAAAGGCCGGTTTTTTTTATTAAATTATATTTTTCATCAATAAATTTTAAACAGATAAACCAAATTCCTTAGTATGAACACCAGGTAACTCGCGATTGACTCACACCAGACATACCAGTGAAATGTAAACACAAACCACTCGTACATTAATGAAACAAAAATGTTTTATGAAAACATATTTATCGCTTGCATTTTCTATTATTTTGGGTAATTCATCCTTTTTTTCTGGCATTTCGCTTAAAATAAATTTTTAAAGAACACCCCATATTTTGAAATGTCGGATATGGCGGATAATCCGCGGACGGGCAGTAGTTAGCGTCCCTGGACCGTTGTAGATGATTGATGGGAGTGCGCGAAAAAGTGACAGGTGGTCAAAAGGGGGGTAAGTGAAACCCGTGCCTATTGAGGGGTTTTGAAGTGACAGATGCTGGGGGAAGGGATGGGGGAGGGGTCCGCAAGCAATTAATCAAATTGGTGGGGGAGGGAGCCAATACCTTTAGGTTGGACCGGGACCGTTGTAGGGGGCGGCATTCTTTGATGTGGGTCCCGGGACCGTTGTAGGCGGTCGAACCAATATCTTTGGGGTGGACCGGGACCGTTGCAGGGGGTGTCATTCTTTGATGTGGATGGACCGGGACCTCTGTAGGAGGCGGCTTTCTTTGATGTGGTTGCCGGGACCGTTGTAGGTCCCGCGCATTAGACCATGGGTATCGGAGAGAGGCGGCTTCCTTTGAACCCTAAAGGTGTGACATTTGAAAAGTTTTAGGGGCCAATTTTCAATCCAAAAAACATCTCGGTGATTAGGGGGGTACAAACTTAAAAGTGTTATTAGTCAAATAATCTTTTGAAAAAAAAAGACAAAGATGAGAGGGGGAAGGAATGACATGACAAGTGGCGCGTCCGCTGGGAAAATAAAAAAGGAATGATAGAGTGACTCAATGCGAGAGACAGAGAGTGAGAGAACGAATGGTCACTGAAGCTGAGAGGTTGGTCAGTGTACAAAGCACATTGACCCCGAAATTTGAATATAATGCGTTGGATGAAGGGGAGACATATGGGGAGGCCATTTTATCCCCCTCCAGCGCATTGATTTGCACTGACCCCCTCCAACCAAAAAAATGCCATTCCACTGCATTTCCTTCTCCGTCCACTCACTTTTTCACCTCCCCTCCCATTTTTTCTGTTTAGGCATTTTGTCCATTTTTTTCCTTATTCAAATTGTATTTTTTAGCCTTTTTTTAAAATTTCTTCATTTCCCGTGCATTGCCCATTCGCCGCGTTCGTCTGGCCCCTCCACCCATTTAACAATTTTAATTTTTTTTCTTTTTCAGTTTTTTATGTCGTCGTCGTCGTCCAACAACTTTTATTCCGCTTCAGCAGTCGTCGTCGAAGTGATCAGTGAATCGTCGTCCTCAATTGTCGCGTCCGTAAAAGTCATCCGTTGATCCGTGAAGTGAAGGGTCTTTTTTTTAATTTCCTATAATACAGCCCCAGGGATTTGGGTTTTGTGACCTTTTTGATGTAACAAACTTATTTGGAATTTTTTTCAAAATGTACACAAATTTATACCGCCTAAAAAATATGACACAAAAATTGTGCAAATAATTTGGTTTAACCATGGCCTGATAAATTTGGACATTGGGGGCTGTAATATAGGATTACTCATTTCCTACATTTTCCCTATTGTTATGCCATATTTCTGAAGCCCTAAAATAGAAAGAAACCTTTGGTTTTAAATTCCCGAATCGGACCCCCCTATGAACATGTAGGGAGGGGCCGGATATGAGTTGATTGGTCCACCTAGGTGGATCTGATCAGTTCGGTCCACCTTTAGGGGCCGGATCTGAGCTGGTTAGTCAACTTTGTTAGGGGGTCCGATTCGGGAATTTAAAACCAAGGGTTTTTAATATAGGACTTTCAAAAATAATATTAAAGAGGAAGCATTGTTTAATAGATGGAGCAAGACTGTTTCTGCGCTGAACCCCTTTACAGGGATGTTGTGGCCTCGCGGATGGCCGTAAAACTACCATGCTGTGTAGGCGAGAGCCACATTGAATGTCTCGCGGAGCACGTTTTGCAAGACAGACGTTGTCCGTATTGCCGTGCACCGGCGAGGATGGAGGATTGCGAGCGGACAGAGCTGTGGCGCCAAATTGTCGATGAGCAAAATAATAGAGGTAGAGACAGGTACCCGAAATAATTTTTTCTCAATTAGAGCTAAAGAAATTTTTAACGTTTTTCTTAACTAATTAGATCTATATATTTAATATATATATATATAAACTAATGAAATTTTTGGGCATCAATAATTGAAGTATTTATCAGCCGCTCGTTCGCAGTCTCCAATACCACCCACCGCGACGCCTCCTAGAAGAGTGACGCCTAGGGGGGTGGCGAGAGTGGCGCCGCCCCGGTGCGTGCGGGACACACGCCAATACGAGATCAATTCAATTGTCACAAGCAGAAAGACACCGGGGCGGCGCCATCGTGAATTAAGAATCAACTGGCAAAACTACCCCTATAGATGCGTTACGTGGGAAAGTGAGCTTGCGATAAGTGAGGTAAATTGGCGGCATTTCAAAATAATTTATTACTTTAATCTTTGTCATTTATAGCAAGCTCCATTGATATATGGTGTTTGGGAACGCAAGTATGATCTGGGGCATACCCAGGAGCATGATTTTTTGTTTCCGATTGGAGCACCTGAATGGATGACGAAAGCGAAATTGCCCCGGGGTACGCATGCGTAGCGTGCGTACCCCGGCCGGGGCCGGAGGGTGGTTGCCCGCCGTGGTCCTTTTTTAAAATATTTGAACAAAAAAATTCCAATACAATTTTGTTGATTTCGACATTGAACCACCCGGACAGCCTGGAGCACCTGGACACCCTGAACAACCTGTGCTTTTGGGGGTTGCGCGAGACAACGGCGATGATGACGATGATGATGACATCGTGTTTTTTGGAGAATGCTGAGGGTGAACGACATGTGCAGCAACAGAACGGCATGCGTGATGTGCAGAACCGTCAGCAAGTGGACGACGAAGTGCATCATCATCATCACGAAGAATGGGACCATGCTCAAATGCACCAATAGCCGCCCATTCTTTCCGACCCATTGTAAACCCCGAACCCAAATTCGAACAAAATGTCGAAAATTACAATTTCTCCAAAATTCACATTTATTGCCCAAAACCAATTCAAATGCACTAAATGGTCATTCATTAGGCGTCATTCGCCTCTCCGATAAAAATCTATTGGGTTTTGTCCATTGCACTGCATTTTTGGACGTCTTTTGTGTCTGTCCACCAGTCGCTGCTGCCGTTCTTTCTTTTGTTCAAATTGCTATGGGGAGGGGGGGGGGGGGGGTAAGGAAGGGGAGTCTTTGTCGGAACGGGCCATCACTTTTTTGAACGGCTGTCACATCTCCGATCCCTAATTGAACTGTAAATCTAAAAATGTATGAGCTCGAAAACTTCACAATGTTGAATTTACATCAAAAATCAGCATTGGAACAAGAAGAATTGATCGGTGGCTAACTGATTTGGGGCTCCTCCACGCCAAGCGGACTTGCTCGGCATGTGATGAGGATTTTGGTAGGAAACAAAATGTGGAGAAGCGCTATGGTAATTGAAGATGCAAGAATCGAAATTGCCGGCGAGAAACTAAATTAGATTTCTTACGGGGACATTTTTTGCTGGTTAGTTTGCTAAGAAGTGGGCGCCCAGAATTGACAAAATTAAAGGATCACACCTAACAACCAAGCAAATATTTGCCATGAGCTATTATTGGTCACAAGAAATGGCTATTCAAAAAACAGCTGCAACGCGAACTTGAAATTGGTTCATCACATACTGTGGTGGATTGGCGAAATTTTATGAGTAGTGTGGCCAAAATGCACATAAATTTCACGGACTCTTAAAAAGTCGATTTTTATAACTCAGTTCATCGATGTCAAAATGACTTGGAATTTTGCATAAAAATACTTTCCGTCAGGGATGAGATCGGCAAAAGCCAAAAACCGGGCGCGCGAGTTAAAATACCGGGCAAAAACCGGTCAAATGCCCGGTTTCCATGGTAAAATCGTACCACAGTTTGCCATAGTGGCTACCTTGGTGCAAATTCCTAATTTTTTACCCACTTGTATTTGCAAACTTGCTAAATTCACGGTAGAAAATCCTACGTGAATTTAGCAAGTTTTGCAAATAGGTGGAGTTTTGTTAATATTTTTCACTTGAGTTGATCAATCTAAAATTATGCAGGCTGATAGACCTTATACGTTCCAAGTCATTCTGACATCGATGAACTGAATTTCCGTGAAATTTATGGTGCATTTGGCCACATTACTATGAGGGATGTTTGTGCTGAGTGGCTTATACGCAACCCCATTCGAATTGGTGGCCAGAGTTAGAATTCCCTTGGGAGAATTTTTTCATTAGAGATGCGCCATGTTGCTCCCGCTCATTGTTGATCACATTTAGCCCGGCTCCATCATACACAGCGACATGTAGAGAGCCTATGGTGGAATTCCGCGGTCGCCCAACGGTTATCAACATCTAACCGTTAATCATCAGCAGAACTTCATCGACCCTGTCTCCGGCGCACACACCCAAAGCATTGAAAGCCTATGGCAAAAAATGATATTGAAGGCGATAAACGGTTTGGGGATGCTAGATCAATGTACGATTTTTGGAAAAACTAGGCCTAGGTTAGAGGCTTAGGGGTAACATTTCAGTTTAGAATTTTCCCAAAACCATTTCTATGGGTATTTTCAGGCGATGAACTCGAATCTGGCCTTTTTTTCCATATTTCCGAGTTGGGGTCATTTCAGCCCCGCCGTTTTGGCCCCGGGGACGTTTCGGCCCCGAAAAAAAATCTTGTAAGATTTGAATAATTGATTTTTAAAGCCAAAATTTGGGTGATTTATGCCTCCCATTTATAAAATTGAATGAAAGACTCTTAAGGTGCTCAAAGCTGTATTTATGGGTTTGCGACCTCTATATTATTAAATAAAGGGTCGTTAGAGTAATTTACCTAGAATAAACTTACCCTAGACCTAAGACTATCCTACGCCTAAGCTTAGCCTAAGCCTAGCCTATTTGGCGAATTACTAGTTCTTTTATTATTATCCGGCCAACACCAGCCTTTCCAAAAAGATTTCCAATCGCAAAAAATTCGGGGATTTTAATTGGGTGCAGCTCTTTTTGAGAATCTGACTACCTAATTAATAATTTATTTATCTACATACCTATAATGAGACCATTGATTTTCTGAAAATTTTTTAAATTTTTCGAAATGTTTCAGGTAAAAAACAAAGGCGAACGACGAGACAATATTATTTTTAATAAAAGAAGTTTTTTAAAATAAAGCTAAAAGAATATCTAACAGGTCACATTGCTGATCAACTAAGGCATAACTAACTGAGCATATAATAATTCCCTGATCAATACATTTGTTCAATCAATCATGGCGTGGCCCAATGATTTATGTCGTCGATCGATCATTTATCTTGTTTTCCTTTTTTTCCACCAAAAAATGCTTTCAAATCTGTCGATTTACCCCACACT
>JAKKIK010001854.1:0-13842 GCA_024500135.1 Heterodera carotae | reverse complement strand
TACGGTTTTGTTCAATTTTTTCTTTATAGTTATTTTAATATCAAATCGTCGCAAATTTTATTCTGCTCCAACTTCTTTTAGTTTAATTTGGTTTAGCTTAATTTATTATTTTATTAAATTCGTTTTGTTTTTTTCCAGGTATTAATTTTGTCAAACCGGAAATATAATATTTTGGCGGATTGCGACCGGTAGCGTCATGAATTGACTTGTGCGAAAATGCAATTATATTAAAAATCTATTATATTTTTCCCATCAATATACAATAAAATTTTTATTGAGGACAAATATTGTGAAATTAATAATTTTTTAGAAATTTTTAATTGTCTTCTTTAAATTAATAAGGTTTAATTTTTTGTTTCTCCTGCCTCTAGTAACAACTTAGAAATGAGTAAATTTACTCTTCTATTTTTTTTTGTTATTAATTGATTTTTGTGATTAGCCCGCGTCTTGCGCTTCTTGGTGTTGTTTTTGAAGTGAGGCCAAATCTATTTAATGAGTGAATGTTAGAAATTTATTGGATCAGCATTGAAGTCCATTTATCAATCTCCTTGTAAATTAGAGATTTTCATTTTCATTTATTTCTTTCTCATTTATTTGTAACCTTAACTTGGACAGAAATGAAGTTTTTAGGATAAAATTAGCCCAAGTAAAGTTTTCAATTTTGTAGTTCAAAATTGCATTTTTATAATGAATGTGATTGAACATAAAATTTTTTTCTTAAAAGATGTTTTTGAGGGTAGGCCGAGTTGCTAGAAACGCACAAATGAGGCGGCTACTTTGTTTAGAGGCACCACCGGCTTTGGCGTGAGCCGGAATCGATCAGCGCCATGAGGGATGCTGATATCTGTCTTTTTGAAATAAGTTCTATTTCGATAAGTCATTTTAGGATAAATTGATTTTTTTTTGATTTTTAACTTCAAACAAATAGTTTTAAAATATTGTTTAAATATTACTGCAAATTTTTAATCATGTTGCCGCTTCTAAGAAAAATTAAATAATTTTTCTATGATTTGTTAAGATAAATTTGAAATTAATATTGACTAAGGTTTGGTTTAATGGTTTATAATGTTTATTCGTATGTTTTCAGTGATGATTTGGTTTACCTTTGCTTTTGGCAAACAAGTATGCAACAAGGATTTTTTTTGGTTATTCTATTGTTTAAATTTATGTGGCTTAGGGCACAGGTGGAGATGCTTTTTACGGTGAATTGTACATCAAGCGCACTCTTGTCTATCATGGACACAAGTCAATGCAGAATTTTTCAAAAAACTTTCATTCTGTTTCATTTGTTGCTATTTTCTTAATGGTAGGTTATTTAAAAACTTTTTATTTATTTTGGTGATTTGTAGTCATTTATGTACAACAATTGTATGACTAAAAGCGTAATCACAATGAATGTTTTGGGTATATTTGTTTTCTTGATAAAGGATTATTTAATAAATAATTTTTACGTCTCATCTTGACATCTTTCTGTTTTTCTACCATCTACAGAGTTCTAGCTTGTTTTGGTTCACAAAGTATTTAAATTGTAATGATATTTTTATAGTTATAAATTGCTACAATTATTTTCTTTTATAGGAATTAACTAAACAATCATTTGTGTCGCTATGTCAAAATGCCCAAACGACATAATGTTCAATAAGCCAAAAAACGACAAAATGCCCAATAAGCCAAAAAACGTCAAAATACCCAACGGTAAAAATGCCAAAACGACATAATGCCAAATAAGCCAAAAACGACAAAATGCCCAATAAACCAAAAAACTCCAAAATGCCAACGGTCAAATGCTAAAAAGTAGGCCTAGGTTAGGCTAAGGGGTAAGGTTTTTTTCCAAAACTTTTTTCTAAGGGTATTTAGAGGCGCTGAGCACGAATCTGACCTTCTTTTTGACCAGTTTCGAACACATAACCTAAGAGTTCGAACATCGTGGGTCGAATTTTTTCTATAAATATTGCTTAAGCATAAAAGAACGAACCACACTGAATCATTCGATAAGAGGTTGGATCAATTTCACAATTTTAATGCATGGCTTAAGCAATATGTTCAGAAATTAAAAATTTTCGTTAAAGAATCGGGTTTTGTTCGATTTCTTAGGTTAGGGGTTTGGTTAACTGGCTAAAAAGAAGGTCAGTTCTGTGCTCAGCGTTTTAAAATACCCCTAGAATGGAAAAAAACCGTGTCCCTAAGCCTAACCTAATCCTAGTTTTTGGTCCATTTTGACCGTTGGCATTTTGTCGTTTATTGTCTTATTGGGCATTATGTTCGTTTGGGCATTTTGACCTTTGAGTATTTTGACGTTTTTTGGCTTATTGGGCATTATGTCGTTTGGGCATTTGGTCGTTTAGGCATTTTGACGTTTGGGCATTTTGACGTGACGCGAAACATTTTATCTCATATTTACGTTTTTATGATTCAGATTTTTAGTTGTTTTAATATTTAAGTAAGTAAACTATGACAGTATAATTTATATGAGAAGTCCCACCAAAAATATGAGAGAAGCTCAAAATAGCTTTTTCTCTAAACAAAATTGATTCGAGCGACATAAAACAAAAAACACATATTGGACGTTTTGACACATAAAAACATACGTACGCACATAACTATTTGGGCTATTTTTGAATTTTTAGCACATTTTTCAGAAATCTCATAAGAAAAATACAACAAAATTAAAAAAGACCCCTTAAAATCAAATTTTTCAGGGAAAATTGATTTAAAAATTGTCTTTTTTCAAATCCAAAAGTAAAACGCTTTATAAATATGCTTTTATTTAATTCACTGTCAGATTTTAATTTACATTTTGCTAGAAAATTGTTTGTGCTCAAATGGCATCAAAAAGTCTATGATTACTTTATTTTTTTATTTTAAAGCTTTTAGATTTTAATAATTACTTTCAATGAATTAATTTGTAACGCAAACGACATGATTGATTCTTGATACCTCACGCATTCTTCGTGGAAAAAACGATCACGCTTTTTTAGTGTTATAAATAACTTTAAAAATTTTTTTTTATTTTCTCAAATACGATGACTATTGTTTAGAATTGTTAACTAAAATAAATAAAGATAAACCACTTTTATAATGAGTTTGGCACCACTGCAGCGTTCAATTTAATCTTCAATTCAGTAGCAATTCAACTTTGTTTAAATTTAATTTTTATTTATGTTTTAAAATTGCTAGGCAGTGATATTTTATATAAAGTTTTTTCGTCTTTTTTGTTAATGTTTTTAAATAACTTTTAGCTTAATCTCTCTGTAAAATTTTTTTCGATTTTAATTGAAATATTTATTATAAATTAAACATTGGATTTTTTAATCCGTGAGCACACCTCTCTGTTATTTAGATTTCGGATCGGGATTACAGAATCTTAATTTGGGTATGACTTGCACCGAATATGACTTCTCCACCGTTGATTTGGCAAACGGATCAATCAGAAATCAATCAATACTTCTATTTCCATTGGATTGATTTTTTTATCGGGATTACAGAATCTCATTGTGTTCCACAATGTACCCCGAGTCCCATTGGTTTTTTTTTTGATCGGGATTCTCCGCCTGCACCCAGTAGGACGGGTCCGCCCGCTGGGCAGGGGTCCGCCCTCTCCCCCGGGGCAGGCGTCCGCCCGCTGGGCAGGGGTCCGCCCGCTGGGCAGGGGTCCGCCCGCTGGGCAGGGGTCCGACCGCTGGGCGGGGGTCCGCCCGCTGGGCTGGGGTCCAGGCGAAAAAATATGCAATATAGTGAACAAATATTCCAACTTCCGCATCGACGAAATGCCGATTGGCTAACGCGACGAGTTCGTCACCCAGCGGATCTAATCCGTTTCGCTAAATTTTATTTTATTTTAATTTAGGAAATTATCGGAAAAAAATCGATAATTCACTTCAATAGGTTTTGGCTTGGCAGACACTCTACACTGTCTGCGCTCCTCTCCATAGGCTTAGGCTCCGCCCCCAATCAATCGATAATTCAATCCAATAGGTTTAGGCTGTCAGACACTCTCACTGTCTGCGCTCCCTCTCTATAGGTTTAGGCTCCGCCCCCAATCAATCGATAATTCAATCCAATAGGTTTAGGTTCCGCCCACAATTAATCGATAAACCACTCAATAGGCTTGGGTTAGAGATGCAGACAGTCCACTGTCTCGCTCGAAAATCAATCAATCGAAAAAATCGATAATTGAAGTGGTAACCCTATGTAGTTCCGGACTTTTCCGGAATTTTTTATTAATACCCCGGGGGTACTATTAGAGGAAATAGAGAATTTTTCCAGAAATTGGTGGGATTTTAAGCGATTTTTGACTAAATATTGACCCAAAACCTTCATCTTTAGTACAATTATTGAATAAAAATGATAAAAAATCCCTCCGCTCTAATATATACGCCTATAAAATTTTATTTAAAAAAGGTAAAAAATTAACATTTTTAGAAAAGTAAGGCAAAATTCAAGAAATTTTTTAAGAATTATCGATTTTATTGATTGAAAAAATTCCGGATTCCGGATTTTCCGGAATCCCGGACCTTTTTGGGTCCGGAATTCCGGATTCCGGACTTTTTTTGAGGGGTCCGGAATTCCGGATTCCGGAATTTTTTTGAGGGGTCCGGAATTCCGGATTCCGGATTCAGGACTTTCATTTTTGCCATCCGGTTCCATCCCTGGTCTGTATCCATACAAATTTTTCAAAAAGGCTAACCAAGGAAGGGCTGCTGGCACCGTTAGGTCGGAGGAAAATCTGGTAACCGTTTGACATTGTTAACAAATTTTGGTCAAGCTTTGTGGAATCTGGATTTGCGTAATTCAGAAAAAATATTTTGTTGGATAATGGGCCCATATTACAAAGTGAATATTTTAGTAATTTTTTTTAATAGTAAACAAGCAAATATTTGAAATCACGGATATCGCGGAAAGCCCGCGGATATGGCCTTTTCGCCAGATTTACCACGATAGTTTATTTTTATTAGTCCGGCTCGTATCCAGGGGGGGGGAATATTTATGCGCATTCAGGCGATCATGTTGTATCTTTTTTTGCAATAATAAAATAAATTTAAAATATAGGAATTTATATAAAATAATGTTTTAATTTAAAAAACATTATAAACGGTTTCACTTCGAATTCACTTTTGAGTGTCCGTCCATCCATGCTGTGAAAGGATTCAACAACAGGCTTATAAAAAATAGCTAAAGTTTAAAATATTTTAGCGAGAATTGCGACAAGATCGACAAAAATATAATAAACATTTTTACAATAAAATAAAATTGATAATATCCAACTATGCAATAAACATATGCATTAGATATTTTAATGGACTTCAATCAAATATTTTAAAAATTTCAATTAAAGGCACCGAAGGTTAAATGTATTTTATTATTTCATAATTTTTTTTTAGTTGGTAATAAACACAGGCAATCTATATAAAAAACACTGCTGTCTTTGTTATGTTAAAGCCACTTTTGGCACTGAAACATGTAATAAACTTCTGCCCTGGTGTATTCGCGAATAAAGACAGAAATTAATATTAAAAAAACTGGTTTTAATTTATATTTTTCAGCGTAGCATGGAAGAGATGGCAGCTAATTTAATGACTCTGCCGTACAGGCATCTACAATTTTTAGCCGAAGGAACACAAATAAAAAGAAATTTGAAGGTGGGCGAGGAAAAAAATTAAAAAATATTTTCTCGAGAGAGCATTTAAATATGACAAATTCATCGCACCAAGAAATCTCACTTGTGTTTATTTTTAAATTTAGCTACAATTAGCATATTAATAACTAATAAACGTTGCGAAGAGGTCAATATTCCAAATCAAAAAATACTATTGAACTTTTAAATTCAAAATCGGACAAATAAATTGTCTATAGGATCGAAAACTGCAAGCATTCGGCCTGACATTCCGATCTCTATTATATTAAACGTACTGACCAATAAAAAAAACAAATAAATTTTCCCAAATTTACTTTACATCCAATAAATGCTAAAATAAGAAAAAGTTAAAATTAAAACGTTAATACATAAATGATCAATTAAATATTAAACCAGATGGATACTAATTAACCAACCCAATGGGACGTTCTAAATAATGACATATTTAATGAAATTAACCAGAAACAGAATTTAAAAATTCTAAAGTTATTTTATATTGATCATATTCAATTGATTTTTGTTAATGTCGCTTTAAATAAATATTATAAAGAACAAGACAAAAAAGACATAACGACTAATTAATAAAAAAAGTACTTATATTCATGCTGAGAAATTAAGTTTGTAAAAATCATTGTTTGCTGCTGCTGATCAACAATGGCCGTCATCGACACTCGCAAGCGCGTTGCCAAGCGTGATGAAACGCACACTGCGGAAAGCACAAAAACAAAACTGTCGCATTGCCTACCAGCAACTTGTAAAAGACTGGAAGGCTGTTAGGGCGGCTATAAAAGCCAACAGCTTCAACCTACGACGACGCGGACGCGTCTCGATGTGGCTGCTAGCTGACGCTAGAAAGGTAAAAAATTGTTTTGGGAATTTGCATTGTAAAAACGGAATTTATTTTTGCATTTTTTATGCATATTTGGGTTTTGAAAAATTTCATAACAAACGTTAATATTTCCAATTTAAAAATTAACCCAAAATCAAATTTTTTTACATTCGAATCCAAAGAGTTTCTCTCTAAAACTTTGGATCTTGCGGAAACTGCATTTCATATTTTAAAAATAAATATAAATAGTTTGCATACAGATTATATTTGAAGAAGTTCAAAAAAAAGTTACATATGTTTTTATATTGATAACAATTATTAACTATTCCAAATATATTATCGAACGGCACGGCAGCGAAACAAATTTCGAAGCACGACAGATAGCTGAGTATGAACGACCGCCAACACCACTGTACAAGATAATTTTATGTTTAAAATAATCGAACGGATTAAAGTTTTCTATAACAAATATTCGAGAATAAACCTAAACAACATCTTGCAATTTATAAAAAAAAATCAAAAAAGTAAGAATATGAGGACTTAAAATAGCAATTCACGCAATTATAAAATTCAAAAACTTTCATATATTTACAAAATTTAAAAATTGTATCACAGTTAAAAATATACATATTTTAAATATATGTTTATCACATGTATAAAAGATTATAGAAAAAAGTTGCAATTAACAAAGATAAAAACTTTATATAAAATTAAAACACACTTGAATACAGAAAATCAAAATTATATATAAATCACTTTTCAATAAATATTAAATAAAAAGCAAAACAGGCATAAACGACAGAATAATTTTAAAAAGTATATTTATGCTGAGTTCGGAAGATACAGTGTAAAATAATAGATATATCCATTAAATAGTTTACCGAAATTTACCAATAAATACATAAAATAGCATCGTTGACCCCAATAGACGAGCTTTTAGAAGCCCGAAAGTACATGATATACAGACAACCAAATCAAGTCATATCTTTTAATTTAAATACAAAATAAAAATTGAGAAGATAAAATTCTAGAAGGAAAAAAACCGCCTTTTATTTAACTATATTAGATTATGTTCAAACAATAAGAAAAAGTTAAAATTAAAACGTTAATACATAAATGATCAATTAAATATTAAACCAGATGGATACTAATTAACCAACCCAATGGGACGTTCTAAATAATGACATATTTAATGAAATTAACCAGAAGCAGAATGTAAAAATTCCAAAGTTATTTTATATTGATTATATTCAATTTATTTTTGTTACTTCCACTCTGCCAACCTATCAGCTGTCACCAGCCAATACTTGGTGATCTGCATCAACTAAGAACACAATTAAAACGATATTAAAAATCGCTTTCAATAAATATTATAAAGAACAAGACAAAAAGAACATAACGACTAATTAATAAAAAAAAGTACTTATATTCATGCTGAGAAATTAAGTTTGTAAAAATCATTATTCCTATTTTAAAAGGCAAAAAAAAAATTCTTGGTCAACGATGAAATAAAACAATCACGTGCAAACAAATGTATTAAAAATAGGCCTCGAGCGCCTAATATTAATATGGCAAAACTTACTCTAATTAAAATAAACATACAACGAAGACAATTACAATTTTAGCTTCTCCTCTTGCTGCACAAAAAGTTGAATGGGTGATTAACTTTTTTTGGTCACCTATCTTAATCTATTTTGGCAACTGCTAGAGTGTATGATATATATATTATAAACAATTTTATCCCATTTAAAATTGACATTTATTTCTTATACCTTTTCCTTTTTTATTTAACTTTATGTAAAGGCCACAATTTTATTTTTTGTTATGATTTAACAGTATATATAAGACTTTATGCAAAACATTAAAATTTAATGACTTAATTTGTTTAGCCTTTTTTGTTTATAATCTTGTCTATTCCAATTGTGAACTCCTAGAATGATTTTTTGCTTTGCTGGCAATCTACCAGTAAATGATGTATTACTTCAATTCCATAATTTTATCTGATTTTGTAGTTTTGGCCTTTTCATTTAACATTTTCCTGATCAAAATATTTAAATGATTTTTGTGTTACTTTCAATCTTCATTAAAACATAGCTATTGGCTGAAATAAATAATTTTTCTTTCTTTATAAATGCAATTTGGGTTTAAATTGGTGGAAATCTGAGGAACGCCCGCCTAAGATTTCAGAATTGCTTACTCCCGCCTTTCGGCATTAGTCCGGAAATTAAGGGAATGCCTTCGTCTTTTTTCAGAGTGTAATGGGTTCGATTTAATTATTTTGTATTTTTTGAATGAACCCTATCTTAAATAATAGAATTAATTAAAGTTAGTTCTATCATATATTTTATGATTTTATCATTTAAAATTATTGGTTTCATTTTTTTCTTCTTAACGCACTCATCTCGAACAGATTACTAGTTCAAATACCAATTCAAGTCTCGTGACGCATTTAAAAAAGATAATTTTTTTGAATAAAATTTTCCATTTTTTAAGCTTTTTTTGTATCGACAAATAATATTTTTATTTAATGAAAATTCAATGTGTCAAAAATGAACAAAGGATTTTGGTGCAAATATTCAATAAATATGTGTTAAAATGTTTTGAGTTATTTAAATTTTAAATAATTGTCTTTCATATATTTTTATTTGAATTATTAGTTCTTCTTGTTCTCCGACCATGTTATATATGAAAGCGTTGAATTATAGGTCACCCGAAAAACTCATCTTCCTTAATTCAACATACTTTCGCTCGAGGTCGTCCTTCAGTTGGTAATTCTCCTTTTTTTGGCGTTGAAGCACAAATTGTCACCTCAAACACATTGTATACTTTGTTTGTTAAATTAAATTACATAAGAGTCAAGTCGCCATTTCGGTTCATTATTTCATGCGTTATAAAAAACGGAAGTCAAATTTACAATTCACATGTTTATTTAAGCTTTTGGCAGATCTTGAATGGACTCCGAGTACAATTATATATAGGTATATATAAATACAGAAGTTATGAAAAATTAGTTTTTTACTTCTATTTAAAAAAAAAAATGATTTTTAATTTTAAGCACTCAATTATATAATAGTGAAATGAAATGAAATTTTTTTTTAACCCATTCTTTTTAATTATTTAGCGTATTTGGAATAAACAGATTTTTTCATTATTATAAATCAAACACGCAACCATCCAGTTAACATTCAAAATGTTTTTAAGTCTTTTTTGTATCGACAATAATTCTTTCTTGTTTAAATGAAATTTCTGTATGCTAAAATAGAATAAACGATTCAAATTAATTCTTCATTTATTACAATTATTATTAATTACATATTTTTTGCTTTTGAAATAAGATAATTTTTGATTTACTTGTGCTCGATTTGATTTATTGAAAATTTTTTGAATTTGTTCGCAAAAAGCTTTTTATCCGATGGAAACATTCGCGTTCTACCTTCGCTAATTTTCAATCTTTAATTTAATTTTTATTCCCTGGAAAGCTGAAAAGATTAAATAAATACCCCGAAAATAATATAGTATTAATGGCAGACCGCTAATCCGTTGTTGTTCCTTGAAGAAATTAAAATTTTTTTATCAGTTTTTAGAGATTGTTCAATAATTTATTGTTTTTTGCCAAATATTTCATAGACCTAAAAAAGGATTGCGACATCCAATAAATGTATACAAATAAGATATTTTGCTGAACATATTCATTTTATCCACGCAATCAACACGTCAGTCATTGCAAAAGCAAAAAGATTGAGCTTTTTTTAAATTGTTAATGTATTTTTGTTAAATATGAGTATTTATTTGAAATATCGTTTTGTAAAGAATTTATTCGTCACTTTATTTGGCTTGGTATTCCTATTATTGTTGTGAGAAATGTTAATTGTCGTTAAATGGTACCACTTATTCGTAGTTTGATCTTAATAAAAGCGTTTATCTTTTTTATTGGAGTGGGAAGCAAGAAAAATTGCGTTCCACATATATAATACATATTTACGTGTATTAAGTTTTCGGCTATTTGGCTGAACTGAAGACTGTGGTGTTTTCCGCCTTGATTTACATCAGTGTAATTTGCTTATTTTTTTAAATTTTTGGCAGAATTTACTTAAAAAGACGCAAATTTTAACGTGGGGGCCGTAAGGACAGAATTTTCCTTTCGTTCTTCAATCCTATTTAAAATTAATAGGTAATATGTATTGTTTTTGGGTTGTTTTGCTATTTTCATTATCACAAAATTTCCTTGTGGCTCAAAGGATTTGTGCATATCCGCCAGTGACGTCTATTTGACATAATTCGTCTGGTCACTCACTCGAGACAAAAATGTTTGATGGATATAATAAAAAGTTTTCATATTAGATAATAACCATTATGACGTTTCACACAATTTATTTATTGCTTGTTGGTCTAGCTATTCTTTCAATATTTTTTTTTTGTCGCATTGTAAATTTATAAATTTTTTATTATTTTTTTGGTAGAATTCATGCAAATGTTATTTTTATATGAATCAAATTCCTTTTGCGTATTAATAATTCATTATTGCAAAATAAAGAATTGTGCAAGTTAAAAATAAAAGTCGTGCTCGGTTCAGATTTCCATGAAAATCCTGGGTTTCTGGCAGCTAGCTAATTTTTTTATTTTAGTTTTAACTTATACATACTTCATGTTTTCATAGCCTCATCCGGTGCACTATTGCCGCGAAAGGATTTTGTTTTTTGTTAGTTTTTTCATAACATTGGTCTATGGTAATATATGATGCTTTCTTATTAAATTTTATTAGTTTAGTTAAATAAATTATTTTTTCCACTTTACTTTTTTGTTTAGAAACAAATTAATTTTAAACAGAAATATACTTACTTTATTATTGGTTTCTGCCTTAGAATTATGCTTATCTTTTTTTTTAAATTAATCTTATTTTATTATGAGAATTTTAGCAAATACAAATTGTTATATAATTTTTGAAAAACTTTTGCTAAAAGACTAATTTATTTATAATTACTATTGTTCCCCAAATAATTTTTTAGCACAATATATTCGATTTTTCTATTACCCCATTTATAACCTATTAGATTTTTATTATTGAATTTACAAAATTTTGTAATTGGTCATTAATTTACATTCTTTTTCGTCTCTTTTGAAAATAATATATATTTGTTATCATTTACAAAACATCCAAGTTTTTTTCGGCTCGGGTCTACTGCCCCACTTATTTCTTGCGGTGTGCTTTCTTCATTTGTGTTGCATAAGTTTATCTCATTTTTTTAATTATCAAACCCTTGTTTAAAATTTTTAGTTATTAATTTATTTATATCTTTTAAAATTAATTTAAATGTCTTTTAATAATTTTTTGCTTTATGTTAAATAAGAAAGCTCAACAAAATTTTGTATATAGTTGTGTTTATTAAAGTTCTTTTAATTTCATATCTTTTTTTATTAAATTTTCTTATTAATAGTTATTAATGCTATTGGTTTCAATGCTCGAAAGCAAAGCATTAGCAAGCTGTAATTAAGTGAATTTTAATTTGCCATTTCAAAAACATAAAAATTACATTAATATTATTTCAGCTCTTTTGATACTTGAATATACTGTCTCAATTTTTAATAAATTTTAAGGCCATGTATTTGCATCATATCCTCATACAACAGATTTCTAAAAATTGTAGTTTACAACACGTAACATAGCTTTGCTTGCGAAAACGTAAAGGTATGAAAATGCATCAATGATCAGTGGAAATGTGGATGATCGCACATTGAAAAATGATGGTAATTCAGTTCATATTTTGTCGAGTTGTTTTAATGATTAACATAAAATAAACAAAACAAAATTGGTTAAATTAATAATTATAAGGTAATAGATATAATTGGAATTTTTATTTTACCATTTAAATTATATCATGTTGATTCTTATTGACTATTTCCTTAATCAATTTTAATTATAGACATTTTTTAAACATTTACAATGCAAATTATTCTTTATTTGCAATCATTTATTAACAAATCATTTCTAAAATCAAAGTGGATTAAAGTTTTTTTTCAACATTATCAAAAAGGTTTTAAAGAAATAATTTTAACATATAGAACTACTACTATTGACTTTTTGTTTGCTTTTTATGTATTTTCATTTTTTTACTTATTTCGTTTTCTTTTCTTTTTTAATGTTTTAATTTGATATATTTAAAAGTTTGGCAATTTTCACAGTTGAGATAAGGCTCATGCTTCAAATTCATTCTGGCAAATGCTGTAATTTTTGTGCGCAGTAAATTTTTATTGTAATTCTATAACGAGTATATTGCTGGATCATTGTGGAAAATTTGATCGTGAGGTCCTTTCAAATATAATTAGACTTAACGGAAGACATACCGTACATCCTCAGAGCAGTGTATCGATTCATTGTTGTTTTGAAAAATTTATGCATTGATCTCATCCCAAAAACCACGTTCGGTACCGATAAAAGCCGGTCTTAACTGGTCTGAAAATTCCAAAATACAAATTATGTTCTTTTTATTTTTGCTATTCTCTAACTTATTTTTTAATGTCCTTTTTTCGATTAGTCCTTTTTTTCTTTTGTTTTTTAGCGAGCGGATTTGCTGCTGATCAATACAATTCTTTCATTTGATTAATTAACAATTCATAATTTTTATTTTGATTTATAATCTTTGTCGTTTTAAGTATTTGAGCGATACTATTTAATCATATTCCAAATAGTAATTAAAAGAAATTACTTTTGATAGAATTGGTCTTAGGGTTCTTTCAAAATATAATTAGACTTTTAAACCGAAGGAAAAACGTTTGTTTTGAATTATTGATCTCAGCATTAATATCGTGTTGTTTTTATATAAAACATTATTTTTAGAGTTTTGAGTCGAAAGACTTCCGCTGTTTTTTATAAGATTGTTTTTTTTTTGAATTTTATGTCTTTATTTTTTCGTAA
Source organism: Heterodera carotae (assembly GCA_024500135.1). Lineage (NCBI taxonomy): Eukaryota > Metazoa > Nematoda > Chromadorea > Rhabditida > Heteroderidae > Heterodera > Heterodera carotae. Next base: position 465 of record JAKKIK010001854.1, on the reverse strand, counting down.
AATGACTTTATTATTAATTTGTGTGTTTTAAAAGGTTTATAAATTTCACGAGTAAACATTAATAAAGCCCACATGGCGAACCTCATTTTAGTTATTGTATTCAACTACATTTATTTTTTAGAACATTTTCATTTTTGGTACCGTATTTTTTCTAATTAAGGACCCCTCCATTTGAAGCCCCCCTTCCATTTGAAGCCCCCCCTAGAGGGAGATCGAAAAATAGAAGCTCCCCCTCCATTTGAAGTCCCCTCTAATAGAAGCCCCCCCCTGTGGGCAAAGAAAATTTGCCCCACAAAATTTTACGCTTTATCTCTCGGATAAAGCTAATCGCACAAATGCGATTAGAAAACCTTGGCGGTTTTTGTTTATTCGCTTGAGGCGCGAATGAATCGAAGCGGGGGAGGGATTTGTCCTCGGCTGCCGCCTTTCTTTCAACAATGTTTATTTGAAAGGAATAAAAATACA
>JAKKIK010001853.1:0-13848 GCA_024500135.1 Heterodera carotae | reverse complement strand
TCCCTCAGTCGCCCAGTTTTTCCCCAGTCGCCCAGTTTTTCCCCACGCCCCCCGTTCTTCCCCGCCCCCCCCGTTCTTCCCCCGCCCCCCCCGTTCTTCCCCCGCCCCCCCCTTCTTCCCTCCCCCCCCCCCCTTTCCCCCCCCCCCCCTCCCCCTCTTCTCTTTCTCCTCGCCCATTCCACCCCCTTTCGCCTCGTCCGTCCTCGTCGTCGCCGTCGTCGGCGGCGGCAATGAGCCGTCGTCATACATTCAGCTGAATTGGGACAGCCCCGTGCACGTGAACAGCAGCGGCGTTGTGATTTTTTGGAATGGCCTGATCAACCCAAGCACAAACCACACCACAACACGTGTGCCCAAAGTGAATTAATTGAATGTGTGCTGCTGCTGATAATTGCTGAGAGTTTTGCGGCGGCTCGGAAAGGGCGGGGGGCGAACGACGACAAAAAGAGGGGACGGCAACGACGACGCCGCCAGCGCTGAAATAATGAATGAATAATGAATGGCAAGGTCGAAATATGGGGGTGAAAAAATTTAAAATAATGGAATTTTATGTTAGTGTAGTAACATTTTTAAGTGGGTGGATGGGTGGGAGTGCAGGGCGTGACAGCAACACAACCACCGCAACCTCAGCAGCGACAATCACTCAAATCCGTCCCGCCCGCCCCCATCGAATCGCCCCGTCCCCGCCCACCACTCTGAGCGTCCCAAATAAAATGTGCACAATTCGGACCTAATTTTTTACTGACTGATAAGATAACACACACACACACACACACACACACACACACACAAAATTTGGCTTTAAATTTGTTCCTAAATTCAGCAAAGTGTCCATCATCGTCAATTTGCTTACAGCCGCAGCCGTTCCGCTCTTTTTGTCATTTCCATCATCTCACTTCTCTGTTGTCAAACAAGGCCTATCATTCCCCAAAAAAGTGATTGATCAGAATGATCGGAATCCTGGACGACCTCTGGCAAATGTTTATCGGTAGCCACTAATCCTATCAAATCCACATTTCCTGCTGATCTGATCCTGAAACGTGCCAAAGAAAGTGATTGAATGCATTGGGCACAACCTAAATCAACTTTTGTGCATAAAGCACTCATTAACTCGGATCAGATCAATCATTTTCTTAATTGAATGATTATTGAACTCTCAAATCGGAATTCAAATGTTCAATTTTTGTAGAGTTGGTGATTGACGAAAGTGACGAATTTGATCAATCCATTATCTCTCAGCCGGCAACCGCAAGAATGATTGACTCATATGGCCCAGTTGAGAAAATTGTTGTGATCGGCACCGGCCTCATGGGCAGTGGCATTGCACAAATTGCGGTCGAGTCGGGTGTCAAAGTGTGCCTGGTGGGCCGTACGCAAGAGAAATGTGATCAGGCCCGACAGAAGATTGCCACGGGTGTTCAAAAGTCGACAAAAAAGCGCATGGCAACTGAGCCGGCCGAGGTAAAATATTATGACAAGGTGGCCAAAACAGAGTATAGTTAGAAATCATCGGTATTTTTCAAATCCGAACCTAAAAGTGCTAATGCCCGATTCCAAATTGAATCCGAACATATCCCTACTCGCTACAACATTGATGTATAATATTAGCTGTATTCGCGGAACAAAATGATTGGAAGAAAGCGCTAAACCGGTTTTTTAATCTGAGTATAACTGTTCCCAAAAGTCTAAATTCTTCAGACAATGGCGCACTTTTTTGACTTTAGTTCTTGGACGGATTAAAATTCTGACAAAATGCCGGCTGATCGCTTCGATCGTTTTTTATGTACGTATTGTTCATTCAGGCGCAGCAGCAGATGGTGGAGGCGACCATGGAATGTCTGGAGCTGGTGACGAGCCTGGACGACGCTTGTTTGTTCAGTGCAGACATTGTAATTGAGGCGGTTGTGGAAAATCTGAAAGTGAAGCAGAAGCTATTCACGGAACTGGAGGCCAAGGTTAGCGTACATCTTTGGGCATTTGCTTCAGAGATGCGGTTGGGCTATATAAAATCCTTGTGAATCAGGATCTGTGGGCTAGCCCCTTCTAATTTAGGGTTAAAAAGGCTAATTTATTTATTTAAAAGATTCGAATAAATTATCTTAATTATTAATTAAAAGGTTGGGGAGAAGTGTCTGTTGGTCACCAACACGTCGTCCTTCCTGCTCGAGGACGTCTCTTGCAAGATGGGCGCTGCCAAGCGCGAGCAGTTCGGCGGCTTGCACTTCTTCAACCCGGTGCCCGCCATGAAACTGGTGGAGGTCGTGCGCGGCAACAACACAACCGATGCTGCAAATGATGTGCTCTTCAGTTTTTGCCAGAAGTTGGGCAAGACGCCGGTCAAATGCATGGTAAGTTTTGTTGTCAAAATAAAAGCTATTTATGGCATTTTGGGGGTCTAAAACTTTTCAGATTCCAAACCTTTATTGTAGTTTACACCAAAAATTTTGCTCCAAAACCTAAAACCGGGGGTGGAAAAAAGGCCCAATCGAAAACTTTGGATTCCGGTTTAATCCCCGATGATAAAATGTAAGTGATTGATTGATTGTGATTTCAAAGAGTTTAGCACAGCAACTGATCATTTTAATTTTGACAAATTTTTTTGTTGCCTTTTTTATTTTTCTATTCCTCTAAACTTTGGTCTGATCAATTTTGTCGTCGCACCTCAAAATGGCGTGTTCTCTTTTTATTCCTTTACCGGTCGGTGTAGTGTAATTAACCTTTCCTCTCATCTTTGATCGACTGATTTGTTGAGAAACATAACTGTGTAGCAGCAGTGGTGTGATTTGTCCCAAAAAAGACGAGAGCGAGATAAATGTAATTTAAATAATCGGGCACATTTTTACTGACAAGAATTCTTTAATTTTACTTTTAAATTTTCATTTTTTTAGGACACGCCTGGCTTCATCGTCAACCGTCTTCTGATACCGTAATACTACATATACTATATTTTTATTGTTTTTTTTTTGACACCATTTTAATTTTTAGCTACTTGGCCGATTCCATGCGCTTGGCCGAGAGCGGAAATGCAACGCGCCGTGACATCGACACGGCGATGCGTCTGGGCACGGGATATCCGATGGGACCATTTGAGGCACTTTTTGATTATTTTAATTTATTTTGTATTTAGACAATAATATTTTCCATATTTTGTCTAGCTGATGGACTACATCGGACTCGACACAATGAAGTTCATTATGGATGGCTGGCATCAGCGATGCCCTGATGACCATCGGTAGATTTGTGGCTTTAAAGGCACTTTTCGGCATTTTTAAATTTCCCCAAATTTTCAGGTACAGCCCTTGTGAAAGTCTGGATACTTTAGTGTCGGGTGGAAAAATGGGAAGGAAAAGCGGCGAAGGCTTCTATCGATATGCCAAATAAGTTTATGAAGTGATCGATGTCCCAATTGATTAGCCAAAATGGCATTTTCAAATATGAAAAAGTGCATTTGAATAAATATTTATGTATAGTGTAAAGTCAGTCGTAAAACACAATTTACTTGATATTTTGAAAAAATAAAATTTTATTCCCCGATTGGGTCCCCGACAAATTTACTGTCCCCGACCCGACGCATGGCCCAATCCCCGAATTTTAATTGTTGAACTGTAAAATTAAATAATAATAAAAAAAATTAAAATGAGAAGGAATTGACAGAATGCATACCACGCAATTGCTATTGCAATATAAGCTAAATTTATCTTGAAGCACAATTTTCAATACAGGAATGGTAAAACAAATAAACATAATAATGCAAATCAATTTTAATTGGCCGTACTCAACCAAATCGCCCGTATTTCCCACTGATGGCCGCCGAATCTGGCAAAGTGCCAAGGAAAGATGGCATTCCGGCCAATTCAAATTGGGCACTGCCATTGTTCGGTGTGTACGTGCCGAGGGCGATGAGCTTGCGCCGATAAAAGTGCCATTGGACGAGCAGAACAACAGCGACCAGCGGAAGAAAAACTGCAATTTGAAATTAAAATAATTTAAAAACTTTTCCAAAAAAGGAATCATTACCCGAAGCTGTCCAAATGAAAGGCCATAATGAAAATGGTGGCACTTCGCATTCGACGACAAATGCCGAATCCTAAAATTATTTTGTTTTTGAAGCCACCCGAACACCCGCCACTAATTATAAAAGTAGAATTAAGTCAAACAATCTCGAAAAATTGGAGGAATCAATTTTCTAATTTCTTACACATAACCTGTCCAAATTTTTGCGGCACATCCGCAGCCAACAATCGATTTTTCTCGGCAACAGTTGGCCCCTCGTCAGTGGTGAACACTATCAGCCGATCAGCAACTACGTCTACCGTGATCAGTTGCTGCTTTTTCTGTGGCTTCATTGCTTTGTGCCGTCCCTGTCCACTGTCCGTGCCATTGCCAATGTGCAGCTCCGTCTGTGCCGTTCTGTGCATTATCGATCGACTTTCCTGAAACATATTGATTGGGTCAGAATAATGCACGATCAGTAATAGCATTATGTCCAGTTCTTATTCGTTTTTTGCCCGATTAAACTTACTCGACGAACATTTCGCCGCCGCCTTCTAACATGTTGATAACCAATTCGTTCAGTTCCGTCATTGAACATTGCCCATCTTTGGTCTTCTCGATCATACAGCATATTACGAACACGTCCTCGAACCCTTGATGACGAATCAGCCGGAGAAGCGGCTAAAGGCCGGGAAGATGAAGCCGATAATGAGCCACGAGCCGCATGATTATGCATAACATGACGAGTCTAAACCAAGTTGTTCAACCCACTTATTATGTGAGACAATTTCATAATCAAGCTGATCAGACAGCACTGGCCTGTGTCAATGCCGGATGGTCTCGAGAAGCCTCAACAACTGGCATTTGTGGGCCGCCTTCGGAAGGAAGCGGAGTCAGTTCGCAAATTGGAGGCTGTGATTTGTTGAATTTACTATTAGGTATTGACAGATATTTTGGCATTTTTGCATCTTCTTTAAATTCGGCAATTTTTGGCTACTCTAAACCCCTCTTTAAAATTAAAATATTTTAAATGTTAAGCTTTTATTAATATTGATGTTTTGAAAAATAGGAAAAATTATGAGAAATTAAAAAAAAAATTAATGACTAAATTTAACCTTAAATTTTAAATTATTGAATTATTATTCTTTCCACACTCTTGTAAAGCCCCTCCCTCTAATAAGCATTTACGACGAACAGTGATCCCCTCACATCCGTTCTCGCGCTTGTCACACAATGTGATTTGGCACGCAAAATAGACAATCATTTGATCAGCATATTTAAATGTGCTATAAAATCACAATTTGATCCAATTAAATGTATTAAATTTCAATAAAAATTATGTTAAAAATATTAAAATTTAAATAAAAATTCAATTGACTTTATTGGTGTTGAGGAGGAGTTCAGTTGGCTGCTGTATGTCAGTGGGGCTAGCAGAGATGAATCAGTAACACATCTGCTGGTGATCAGTGATCACATAATTAAAGCGTTAAATAAAATAAAAATATTTAAATTCTCTGGAAGATTCGTAATTTTATAAATTTAAGGATATATTTGAAAATAATAATTTGTTTAGCCGCGGCACCCGCGTTGGTCCAACAATGCAAAGCTGTGGCCAAGCCCGTCGCGGATGATGCAAGAATGGACGAGCATGCCAAGTTCCGCTTTGTGTAGTTGATCATTATTAATAGGCCAAACTAATTAAATCTCATTCATTCAAGGGGATTTGATCATTCCATTTCGTCCGAAAATGTTTGGTTATTCCCTAAAAGATTTAAACCGTCCTCCCCCCTCCAGCACCAAATTTGATCGCTTATTTGGACTGAATAATTTGATCAGCCCGCTCCCACTGGCGGAAGGTTTGGTCGGTGATCACGTGGGTGGCAAAAAGAATAAAAGAATTGATCAGTGTTCCCCCAGGGGCTCACTTGTGTCACAGCTCCACCGGTGGACCAACATATCGCCAACATTTGCATAGCGAATGGCCTCCCCATCTTTGAGCACTTCGTAAGTGCACACCGGCGCCTCTTTGGTGCCATTCACGCCGAATGGAGACAAATCGCTTCAACAGATTTTGTAACCGATTTCAAATTTTGAAAAATACACCACATCCTATATTTAAGCCCCCGGGACTTTTATTTTAAACTATCAAAAGTCGGAAGTCTGGATGGATCAGTTACTTCCCTGTTCATATCAACTAGGGTTCAGCCGGACAGGGAATTTTGGAAAAACCGGGACCGGGACTCCCGTTTTTGACCGGAAACCAGTGAGAACCCAGAAAAATGCCAGGAAATCCCGGCAGGAAGCCGGCACTAGGCCCGCTAAAAAAATCCAGGACTAAATCCCGCTCCGCTAAACCCTAAAATTAACCAAATATCATTAAAAAAAATTCTCGTACCAACACTCGTTTTGTTCAATTCAATTTTCCCCTCCGCCAAAAATTTAATTGGTACGACTTTTACTGATTAATGGGCACAAAATCGGCACTCACCCGACTTCCAACTTGCGCTCAAGCAGTCCCTTTGCTTCATGATAAAAACAGTTGACCGCGTACGCTCTGTCTCGGTTGGTCACAAACAGTCGATGGTGCTTTTGTTGGATGGGTCAGAAGAGACAGACAAACGGACGCTTCAGCGCCAAGATAATTAATTACCTAATTCAGCACCATTCACCCAATTATTTCTGTTTTCAACAAATTAATAACTTTCTTGGTAAGCTTGCTGGCACTGAAAAGTGGTGGCTGGTGCTGAATAAATCGAGTGCTTAATCGTTTTTTTTCTGATCAGGCTTAGTTACACAAATTTCACCGGAGATGGCATGTCAGGGACTGAATCGGGCAATGACAATTTTGTCAGAGACCGGGACGGGGACGGTCATATCGGGGACAGTTTGGGAAGGTCAAATTTGTCGAGCGGGTCGCGAAAGTCAGTTTTTTCGGGGCCCTAATATGAATATCAACAAAATATCGACTTCCTATATTACAACCCCCTATCCCTTAAAAGGAGTGCCGGAAATTAGGCAGCATCTATTGATGAAAATACTCTAATCGAGCGACCAACTTGGACAATGACGATGGTACTGTAGCTGAGGCCGCTCACATTTCTGCCATTCTCACCCTCAATGGAGCGCTCTCTTTTCACCTGTTGTAAAAATCGTTAGCATTCAAACAAAAAAATTTAAGGTAATTTTAGCGCGCTTGCCTGGCATTCGCTTCGATACGGAATATGGAAATAGAAGGGCTGATCAATGGGCTGTTTTGTGTAGTCCAAATGGCAATGTTCCATGAAGAAGAAGCCTTTGAGGTAAACGTGGCCACCAAAGGGCGATGGACGACCATTCGACGATGGCACCGTTTCAGGCACAAAATGGAGACGCATCGCATTCTCCAGACATTCCTTGGCACAAAAAAAGGCAATAGAGACTGAAACAGTTCATTTCAGTGCCTGGTCGGTCCATAAATTTATTAATTTGGTATCATTCCAAAGCCCTATTTGTTTAGAAGTTAAGAAGCTAAGTGATGAAAAAATTCTCGTGGTAGTATAAGAAAGACTTAAAAAAAACACATTTTTTACAAATTTAAATCTTAATTTTTAAGCAAAAGTAATGACCCATATATGGCATTCAAATGGGCAGCTCTGAAGTAATGTGTATCAAATAGAGACAGTGTGTAGCGCGAAACTAGGCATTTTTTTAACCCAAACCTAACATTTAATTGGCTGTCCCCGGAACCTGACACCCGAATTTAACCGTTGCAACACTGATAAGATTCGAACAGTTTTTCATTTAAAAAATCCTAGAAAAAAAAGCGAGTCAACTCGGTCCGGGTTCGTTATGGTTTTAACCGGAAAAAAACCCGACGATTTCGTTTCTCGACATGTTTTTTTAATGCCAACTTTTGCTGCCCACCAATTGTGGAGTAGCATCCAAGCTTTTGACTGCATTAATAGAGCAAAGAACAAGAAAAACAACTTCTTGTATATGATGAATTGGAGCAGCAAATTTCATCAATTGATGGAAATATTATAATTAAATTATATACAAAAATTATTATATATTTTTTAGTTATTTACATAAATTGGCTCAACTATTGTACAATATCTATGCAACTATTCAGAAGCATTGTGGAATTAATTATTATCAAAGAAATTGGTTTTGTTTATAGGGTTCAGCCCCGACCTTTGGGAATTACAATGTCGGGGACAAAAATCCCCGACAAAAGATTTGAAAAAATATTGAGGATGAACACCTTCGCGGGGATGAAATTTTCTATAAAAAAGGTCGGAAAAAAGAGAAATTTCTAAAAGCATCGAAAAATCTTAGAAAGTGAATAAAGACACCCCCCCCCCCCCTATTTGAAGCACAACCTAAAGCTATCGCCATCGGGGATGAGAGCTAAACTTTTAAGTTTATTTTATTTGTTCTACCATAATATAAAAGGCATAGCTTGAGATGTTTAAATGGCTTCTACAAACTTTAATCCGGAAAATTTTGGAGGAAAAGCAATTTTAAAACGGCGCGGAGGGAATGACCGACCACAACAATAACAACAACAAAATTCATTGATCCCCTGATAATATAAAGCGGCGTAATACATAAAATAATGACAGATTTATCGTAGGATTTAAAAGTTGGTTTAACTATGTGTGAATGAATGAATGGATGGATGAAATGGTCGAAGGCACACGGATTAAGCGGATAAAAGGGGATAAAAATAGAAGGAATATAATACATGCATATACAATACAACATAGATAGCAAAAGCTGCATGAATTGACAGACAGACAAAACTTTAGCACAATTTGAAAGGCCCTATCAAAAATTTGAAAATGGAATTTTGGCAGAAATTTTGCCATTTAAAGTTAAGGAAGAAATTAATTTGGCACAAAAAGATAAAATTACACAAAATCCAATAATTTAATGGTTCTTTTTTGATATTAGCTTAAACTAGAGGTAATACTGAATGGGTGAGTCTTTTCGAGTAAGAGATGGCAAAATGAGACATTGAGTGGGAGTCGAACCCACGCTTTACATCCAATCCAAGGGTACTCTGCCACTGATCTACCACCTGTGGACAAATTATCCAACTCTTTAAAGTCCTTGCTATCAAGAGTAAGTCCCGACCCAAACCCCAATCCCGGACATTCTTGGAGCCCAAGTCCCGGCATTTAGCCCAACGCTTCGGAATTTAATTCGTCTTATCACCCCGCCCTCGCTAAACAGTAAGCCGTCCAGCACTAGCGCGTTTTCCTTATAAAAAAGCTACATAACAAATATCGGCTTCATCCCAACCCCTCCCATAAAATATAAGTGTTATTGTTCCCTGGGAATTTTGATCAAAAACTCGGCAACAGTTTTCAATGGTAATGATCAATCGATTGATCGATCAGAGCGTGTCGAAGTTTTGATTGATGAGCGAGCATTGTTATGTTATTTGAATGTGCCGTCGTTGTTCGAAGTTGGCACTTTTACACAGCGGCGGCGCCGTTACGCAAATTCATTGGGCGGATTATAAATGGTCTTCTCCTTGTAGTACACCTCCTCATGCTCCTTGTCACAAATCAATAATAAAAGGGCACCAAAGGAAAAACTGTAAATAAATTTTTAAATCAAATTATTGATTTATTTTTAAATTTAAATAAATTGATCACTCACAGTAAAGCGCCCCACGCAACGCCGTAAGACCAGTCGAACTCCCAATTTCGGAGACCGTACGAATGAATGGACAAGTAAAAGCAGACCGGGAAGCCAACCAGTGCGACGAGTTCGGCGAGTACTGCAAAGAAAATTGGCCTCGATCAGAAACTCTCGTCCTGATCACGTGCCTTGAACCCATACCCATACAGATCAGGGATGGCTTGGGAATTTGTCCGACCCGAACAATCTATCCCTATTATTCTCTCAATTAAAATGCACATACCAGACACAAGCGATAGCCAAGTGGCAGCCTTGTAGAACACATATTTTCTAAGGGATTAATTGGAAAAAAATGTATTTAATTTTCATTGATCGATTCTCAATGATCAAAGAAAGACTGTTTCTTACCGATGCAAATCATTGCTCCGAAGGCCAGCAGTGTTCACAAAGATGGCGAAAAGTGTTGCGGCAGCGGCCACAATGATCAAAACGGCGGCAGTACGAACAAACACTGACAAAAAGGGCGAACAATTTAATTTTGGCACAAAACACACAACGCCAAACATATATTCCGCGCCGGAGGTTGACATTGGCCCTCGGGCGCTGCGTTTGGCACCGGATTAGACAGTGCACCGACGGAGCGATCAGTGCATTCTTGGAATAGTCCTGGGACCAAAACTAATATGTAGATATCGTGAGAATGTTAATCAGTGGCTATTTGGATAATGAGATTAATTGCTTAGACTGGATTAAGTGTCTGTCCTAAATCTCAGGTTGGTGAGAGGTTTCTCTATTGGTTTGACCATAGCTAATGAGGGTTGTTCAGTTGGTGCCCAACCCCCCGCCGGGTTTTAAGCCGGGACCAGGAAGGACTCTGATATTGGGGTAGCCGCGAGTGCCGGTGCCCGGAGCAATTAACACTAGTTTAAAAATGCGGCATTGTACGCAAAGTGGTCGGAATTCAATTAAAAAAAAATTAATATTAAATTATTGAAGAAGCCTGAAAATGCTACCGGTATGGAAGGAGTACGTTTTCAGCCAATACGTTGTGCTCAGTGCAATAACAAGCAGTACAAGGGACAGACAGAGGCAAACCAACGAAATCACCTAAAAGCATTGCAAAAATTTTAAATTGATTTAAACATTCTTTTTAATTTACATTAGTTATTCCAATTTTGCAAAATTTTGGTTCAATTAGATTTTGAAGTCTCATTTTTAATATTTCAATATCAAGAATAGATTCCTATAAAAAGTTGTGATCAGAGCGTCCAAATTTTGTCCCTTTTGCGATCAGTCGACTTTAAATAATTGTTCAACAATTAATTAATTAATTACCTTTAATGGCCGTACAACGGTGACCGTTTCAACAGTTGTTGTCTGGACCGGCATTTATGAGTGTGAAAAAGAGAATTAAAGATTGCTGCTAAATGTCCCAGGGCGCAGCGGCCTTTCGCTTTTTTGATTAATTCGTCGATCTTAAAAAAATTAAAAAAAAAATCATTTGAAGGCATGAATAATTGTTGGCGGAAATTTCTTACATATATAAAAATTAATGAAATTTCCCCTAAAATTCCATAAAATTATTCACGCGCGCATAAGCGTAACAGACAGAATAAAAGGTCATCGATCGATTTGTTGCCCCCCAAGCCGCCGATCCCTGCCGATCATCCCGCGACTGTTGGCTGCCCAGCAGCAGATTGACGAAATTCGGGTCAAAAGTGTTGGGCGATGGATGAGCGCCGCCGGCGCCGCTGCGCGGGAATGAATGGGAAGCGGCAGCGGCGACAGGGAAACATGGGGGAAAAGCGTAAACATAAAAATGTTGGGGTTTTTCTGTGGGCGATTAGCCAACAATTTGTTTTCGCCGCGCGTGAACATTCATTCATTCATTCATTCATAGTATTATTATTATTATGAGTAAGAAAATTGTCGGGGTGGTCCTCCGAAACAAAATGAGATGAAATAAGCTTCTAATTGGATATTGAAATGATGACAGATCAATCCCGTCGGATCGATCAGAGGGAATGATCAGTTTGTGTGCCAACAAGTCCACAGAAAAGGTCGGGCGGGATTAAAATTAATCCAATTCCAAATGATTATTGACAATTTTGGGCAACATAATTTATATTCCCCCCGGATTTCTCCTAAAAATGCCCTAAATCCTAAGGTTCGGTGGGGTAGGGTCAGTCAGGGTTGCCTTTGTTGAATAGTCAGGCCCGTTCTCATCAGCATCATTGAACATCAGTTCAGTCCTAATCAAACAATAAAAATATATGCATACATCCATATTCAATTCCACTCGGTTGGACAAAAATGTCACCCGCCCCCTCGCGCCTCCCCCCGCCGCCCAAAATAAATCTGCTCGCGCAGCAAATTCCATCGCCAAATTGCGTTTACATTAGCACAAATGTACACACAAAAGGTTTATGCTTTAGAGTAGGAAACATTTGATGTGATGTGAGAGAGAGAGAGGGAGAGAGGGAGAGCGAGAAAGAGAGGGAGGAGAGAGAGAGAGGGTGAGGAGAGATCAAGAGAGGGAGAGGAAAGAGAGGGAGAGAGAGGGGGGAGAGGGAGAGGAGAGAAAGAGAGGGGAGAGAGCGAGAGGGGGAGGGGGGAGAGGGAAAGGAGAGAGAGAGGGGAGAGAGCGATAAGGGGAGGGATGAGTGGGAGAGCGAGAGATGGGAGATAGAGGGAAGAGAGGGAGAGCGAGAGGGGAGAGAGAGGGAAGAGAGGGAGAGCGAGAGAGGGAAGAGAGAGAGAGGGAAAGCGAGAGAAGTAAGAGAGGGAAGAGAGGGAGAGCGAGAGAGAAAAGGGGAGATAGAGGGAAGAGAGGGAGAGCGAAAGAGAGAAAAGAGAGCGAGAGAAAAAAGACGGAATCGGGGGAGAAATGACATTGTCCACCGGTTTTTAAACAATTTTTTCATATGCCCATCCCAGAAGGTAGAAAATGACGGAATAATATGTGCATTTCCTTTACAAAGCTAAAATTTTAATGCTTTGAATTTAAATATGAATTTAAATTATTTTGAAGGTATGTAATAAAACCATTAAAATTTTGTCCGACCAATTTCTGAATAAAGATGACTGGACAGAAGGAGTGATTGAGTATAAATGATTTGGTAAGATTATGTTTAAGCAGTCGTGTTAATCAAAAAGGACTGTTTCTGGATGAATGATGGCAAAAGCACACTTCCGAAAATAAACTTAAAATATTAAGGACCGACCGATCGCTGATCGGAAACCATGGATTGAATATCGGAGGAAAAAAACTCTTTCGTCTAAAATTACCTTCGACAAATGTCGATGCAATCACATCAATAAAAGAGAGGGGATGAGGAGATAGAGGAGGATAAAGGGGCGACCGACTGATCGCTGATCAAAAATGATTGATCAGGGAGGCTAAAGCGAGCAAATTACATCGATCGGCTGTTTGTTCAGCTGCTGCTGGTGACAATAATGGTTGACTGATCAGTTGGCTAGAGCAGCTGATCGGAAGCATTTTGGGAGGAGGGGCGAGTATTGGGAAGGAAGCATAAAGAAAGAAAAGAATAACCCATTGCCGCCAATGCAGCAAAACAGAGCAAGCTTTACTCACTGCCGCCCCCCAGGCAGTCATTTCAAAGTTTATTTAGCCCTTGGGGGAGCGAGCGAAGGACGCCGTTAATGTGACGAGGTTGGATGGGCACGAACAATTCCCTCTGGCAAGGATTTGGCAAAAAAAAAAAGTTGGGCCAGATGGCGCCGCTGTAAGCGCACGTTAATGGGAAGTTTTTTTTTAAAAGAGGGAAAAAGATTTTTAAAATTTTCCGATTTCGAATTAATCCAAAGGTAAGGTGTACAGGGAATGCCTTTGCTTGCTGTCGTACGGTTAAAACATAAAACACCATAAAAGATGCCCTTTATGGCTAATAGGCCTGCTGCTGTTGATGGCTCAGTGGAGAGTTGCCCGGTGGAGTGGGCGCAATGGTGGGTTCAATTCCCACCCCAGGGTATACATTATACCGTAGGTGTGAAAAAATGTCTAACACCCTTTGGATGAGCCCTATTTTTTAGAAAAAAAGGTTTCCTTATTTTCAGTAATTTTCGCTATAAACAAATAAAAAGTTTGCCTATGGCATTTAAAAAAAAGGGTACTTATCCCTTTTGCGACCCCCCCTGAAACTTTTAAATAAAAGGTCGATTCTAGGGTAATTTAGTGCGCTGATTACGAATATGACATTTAAT
>JAKKIK010001852.1:0-13857 GCA_024500135.1 Heterodera carotae | reverse complement strand
AGAAACATGCATGGCCACGCTGCGACCAATACAAAACATTAAACTGCACCGGAACAGATAAAACCACCGGGATCAGGGATGGTGGTCATTTTTTCGACCCTGCCCTAGACCGTGGTTACTTTTTGACCATGATCTAAGGGTCCAACGACACGGCACCAACATCTTATGAACCGGGTCATGGTGGTCATATGAGCACGAAGTTCGTGGTAATGATCGTCGGCAACTTATGAGACAAATTTGACCAAGAGGCTCCTTCTTATGGAACGGGCCCAGATGAATCTGTACAGCTTTTTGCGGGCAATTTCAAAATTTGTTAAATTTCACGAAGTTTACCTAGTTCAACAGGAAGGCATAGAAATCGATGATGAAATAGATGAATAAACAAAAGACAACAAAGACTGAAATTGCATACACACTTTAAATTAATCCTAATTTGTTATATGTTAATGTTTTTTGGTCATTAAGCGTTTTTTCTCTATGCGTAATTTGAATTCTAATCCTTTTTTATTTGTGGGTCCTTTGTCTGTGGGTCCTTTGTCTCTGTGGGTCCTTTGTCGGTGGGTCATTTGCCTGAGGGTCCTTTGGGAACTTAAAAAAAATATTTTCACCATATAAAATTAAAAAGGGGCCTTATCACCGTGTCAATCAATACGAGCATTTAACATTCCGATGCCAAATTCAAAGTATTTTCAAAATAACAGGGCTATGAAATGATCCTTCTCAAAAACAATTTATGCAACAAAAACAAAACTAAATAACATCGAGAGTTAATTATTATTGGAATTTGTCTATGATCTTTAGTATTAAAAAAGAATTGAATTAAATTGAAATACGGCATCAGTAAAATAGCGTTTTAATATGTATTAAACATGTAATAATCCATTCAGGTTTGAGAAATTTTTTCTGAGAAGATAAATTCAAAAATAATTTAAAAATAAATAAGTTCTATTATTAAAATATTAGTTTCTGTCCTATTGACTAATAGAAAATCCATTTAAAATAAGTCAAAAAATATAACCTATTTTTACAGTAAAAATCAAAAGCTTTAACTACAGTAGCAATATCTGAGAGAAAGGGTTTTAGCCTTTCGTCAAAAAAGTCAATGATTCAGAATAATAAAACCCCAAAAACCTATAAATTCGTATTCTTTACATTGAAATGTAAAATAATTTATGCAACATTGCTGCGTATACAGATAGTTAAGAAATTGCAACGCAATGCGATTGATAAGCTTAAATATAGTAAAAATAAAATTATAAATATATTTAAAGTGCGAAAATATAAAAATGAAAAAAGACAGCCAAATGCGAAGCAAGATGCTGCGGGCAAAACTGCATCGTGATGGAAAAAATAAAACAAATTAAATATTGTAAATACACTTAAAGTACAAAAATTAAAATAATTAATGTAAAATTAAAAACATCATCCTATGCACATTGAAGATGAAAAACACAATTAGCTGACAAACTTCAAACAGGAAAGAAATTTAATAATTGTCTCGGGAAGTATCCGAAAATTATTTTTATAATTAAATTTAATATAAAAATCAAAGAAAAAACGGCTCAAGTTTCAACTATTACTCAATAAT
Organism: Heterodera carotae; assembly: GCA_024500135.1. Lineage (NCBI taxonomy): Eukaryota > Metazoa > Nematoda > Chromadorea > Rhabditida > Heteroderidae > Heterodera > Heterodera carotae. Next base: position 12,269 of record JAKKIK010001852.1, on the reverse strand, counting down.
GAACGAAAATTGTTCATTGAAGATATATATTGTTAATTTAAATTATTTGGTTATCTTGTTAAAGTTTATAGATAGTACATGAAAAAAAAATTATGGAATAATTAAGATTATTTTCAGAAATTTCTTATGAAATTAATCCAAAATGTTGGAATAATTAATTCTAAATCAAACAATGCAATGAAGGCATTTTAAAATATATACTGATCGTTGTCTGTAGCGTGGCACATTTTTTCTTAATAAAAATTAAAGGCATCCAGTTTTGATGCAACAACTGGTACGACTTTAAGGATCTCCATGATGTAAAGCTTTTTCTTCATAGATTAAAAAAAGTAAAAATTTATTAATTACAAATTAAAAATTAATTTCAAAATGAAAACTCAAGGTAATAAAAATAAAAAATAAGCCATTAAATTACAAAAAAAATCGCAAAGAAGACGTGGGCTTTTTTTGGCTTTCGGTAGTTGCTGATAATCTTTTGCGCCACAGAACATTTCAACAATAAAGCATCAAAAAAAAACATAATACAATGCTAAAATTATGTTTATGAATAATAAAGTTAATAAATAAATTAATGTGGAAAATTCTAAACAAGCTTACCAAATTGCAGTCAGGATGAAGGAATTCAGAGTAAGCGATTAACTCGCTATGGTTTCGTTTCAGTGAGCAATTACTATAACGGCAAATAAAATATATTCAAATTTTTTTAATTATTTTATCAACATATAAAAAGCGTAATATCTCAAACGATGAAAAACTCACCTACATCATTTATAAAAAAAATAAGAATCCGAATGTCTTCCAAGTATAAAAATAAATAATAGAAATATTTCAATAAAGTCGAATAATTTTTGTGAGCAAATTTACAAAATATAAATGACTAAATATTTTAAAGTAATAAAGTTTACATTTAGATTTAGTAAAAAAAAGATAAAAAAGTATATAATGGGAGAGAATATTAAATTATTAAATGGCATTTTTTTTTCGAATTATCTATTAAACTTTAATTTTTAGTGCAATTAAAATTTTCAATCTGATAACATTATCCAATCACATTATAAATCTCTGGTTTAACTGAGCTAAATTTCGAATTTGGGAATTAATTAGAATTAATAAATTATGGAAAAGTCAGTTTGCATTTTCAAATGTTTGTAAATTTTCATTACCATCACTTTAAAACAAAATGCTTACAACATGTCAGTTAAATTTATATAATTAATTTGTCAAATAAATTCTAAAAATAAAAACAATATCATAATACAAATAATAAGTATTACAAAGTATTTTGGTCATTTTATAAAAATAAAAGGCAAATTTCATGGTTGCACGACAGATAATTGATCTCAAAGACAATTAAAATAAAATGTAATCAAAGGCTGAGTGCAATGTTTAAAATGTGCGGCACCAATGCATAATATTAGATTAGGACCACCGGAAGGATCATCAAGTGTGACAATTTTTGATCGAGAAATTAAAATTGTATATTTAAATGTGATTATGCAATGTAACTATTAACAAAAACAAATATTCAAAATAAATAATTATAGATAAAAGTAAACACCAAATATTATAATTGCAATATAATAAATATTAAAAAAAGAAATTGTCTTAGAATTAGTTAAACGTGTAAAACAAAATTTTCTGTAAAATTCACAGATATTAAAGGTGGAAGAAATTTTAGAATACATTCAATTATATTTCTTAAGTGCACTTAAATAAAAGGAATGTCACAAGTTACATAAGCAATGCCAACATGATAATCGGTCCAGAACCTTGGAATTCGTCCGCGTTTATAAAAAAACTTCAACATTTTATTTTACAGTAGTGTGATGCATATAATGAATATAATTATATTCTGTACTCCATAAAAATTAATAAAGTTAACATGTATATTGATTGCATTGTATTAATTGAATAGCCTGACCTGTTTTAATAATTATATAATAAATTCAAACTTTTTTTTTATGCAATAAATATACCTATATAATAATTAAATGGCCATTGAAACAGTTGACAATTTGTAAAACAAAATTTTGATAAAAAAATACCTAAATTAATAAATCCTAGATTATAACACGATATATTGATCCAACCATGAATTCCTGAACGATAATCAGCCCAATTGAAAGAAACATACTAAATAAAAATTAATATTTGAAAATTTAATTATTCGAACAGTGCAAAAATTATAATAAAAAAAATAAGGCTATGGATTTCAACACATAAAAACGTATAAAAAATAATGCACTGTCAATAAAATCATATACAATATTACTACAATCTGTGCATGAAACCACAAAATTTGGATATTCGTCATTACTATAATAATAAAAATCAGAGTATAATTATTTTAGAAAACTAATATAAACCAAACTCGCTCAACAAAATTTTTGTTTAAACAATAGAGGCGCAAGAAGAAAAATGGCTAAAAAAGATACGATTAAAAATAAAGGTGCCTATAAACATTGATTTACGCGACCAACCAGCAGTAGTGTCAGGCATGAATTTTAAATGTTTCAGTTTTACAATCTATAAAAAATAGATTAGATATAATAATTAAACACTTAAATGTACAAACTTATAAAATAAAAATACGAAAAATGAGAAGTGGCAAAAAAAAAATAAAAAATATATTCAAAATAAACAAGCGAAAGGGTGAGAAAAAAGATACCTATTAATTATTATTGGAATTTATCTTAGATATTTACTATTGAAAAGAACATTTTGAAATAAATTGATATATGATATCAGTAAATAATAGATTTTTAGTACGTATTAAAAATGGCAATGAAGATGTATGTAAAATCTATCCTTATCCTTAATCCCTGGATGTACATATAAATTAAGTTTCATTAAAGAAATGAAAAAATGCAATTTTTTATGTGAATGAATCTTCGATTTACTTAAATGGTTGGTATATAAGTACTTACTTAGCTGGCATAAAAAATCTAAAATTGCCGAGCACAAACAGAATTTATATAAAAGCCTTGCCCATGCCAAGAGTTGATAAATTTCCTTTTTAAATAGTCTGCAAAATAAGTTATATTCCAGACAAAAAGATTGAAGTGAAGACTAAACAACCTAAATAAATTTTGGCACAGATTAACAAAAAAAAAAATTTATTTACTCAAATAATTTTGAGGTAGGTTAAAAAATCAAAACTTTGTTTTTCGATAAAACAGAAAAAGGAAAAAATAAATAATTGTAAATCGTCGATCTTAGTGATTATAAGGAGGAGTATTATAATTTATAAAGGCACCTGAGTGTCTGTAACTGCTCCTATTCTACCAAAAAAAAACAATAAACAATCTTAAAATTCAAGCTATGCAATAATTAAAAATAATAAAGCAATTAAAATAATGCCATAAAATTGAAGATTGATTTGTGCGCACCGTACTTATAAAATTAGGTTTGCTGGTCAAGACATTATGCCGTAATAAAAAAGTCTAACAGTTATAAAAAAAGCTACGGAAAACATAAATGCAATAAAAGAAATTGCAGTCACAAAAGAACACGTTTCCAATTAAAATTAATTTAATTAGTGAACCAACTATCGTCAACCGAACATCGACATATATCATGATTAATAAGTGTTAAAAAACGACGTTCTGGCGAAAATTTGGGCTCCGGCAAATAGCAAAATGATTAAAAAGCAGACTTTTGACTAATTAAAATATAATTTATAATGCGTTCAACAATTTAAAAAATTTTCTTTGTCGGCAGACAGCAGAAGTCGTCGGCCGCCCAAATTAAAATCAAACTTTTATTAATAAATACAATAAATAGAAAACAAAAAAGGAGCAAATTAATTTTATACAAGTAAGTAACGAATTAAAAATTTTATTTGCACTATTTAAAAGTTGAAAAGACATCTAATTTTAGCAAGATTTTTTATTAAAAAATATAATACATAAAATCTCAATAATTAATACATAACAATTAAACATTTATATGTAAAAGATTTGTCAACAACTTTTAGTGACGCAGATCACGATAGGCAATCTTCTAGTATAGCTGTCACGATCAATTTAAAACCTAGACAAACTATGTGATAAAACTTAAAAAAATGATATTAGCAATAAAATTGCTGGTGAAATTCAAAAACACAAATTTTCAATTATATTCAAAGGGTGCTTAAATAGACAAAAATACACCTAAAGGGATTCCCACAATACCAGGACAGCATGTTAGATTGTGCGTGGTACGCTTAGGGAGAAGAATAAGATATGGTAAATATTTCAATTTCTTTAACGGCAGCGTTTATCGGCAACGAGGAAATTAAAGCTATAAAATTTAAAGGAGATCAGCAGGAAATGATTTAAAACGTTAATATTTATATTAATGAGTGAATCAGAACACAAATTAAATAAATAACTACAATTTGTTTTTAATATTATATCTTAGCACAATGTTAAACCTTTCGAATAAAAAAACCTATTACAACTTAAGAAAAATCCCTATACAAAAAAAAAATGAATATATTTATTATTAGTTTTTTAATATTGGTATGCATCATTAACAGACGAAAATAAATTATGCGTTACTTATTAATAAAAACTAAAATTTGAATAAATAATCCTCTTAAAAGTCGACCAAAAAAATTAATAAAAAATAACAAATAACCATTGGCTAAAGAAAGATTAGAGCAATATAATTATGAAATTTAAACAAATGAACAACTATTTGTTTAAACCAATATGAACGGAGGGAACCCGCCAAAAATGCATGCTACAAAAATACAAGGAGGAGAAGAAAAAACATTTAACGAAATAATCTGATCATGATGGGATGTCGAATAAATGCTTAACATTATAATAGATACTATGTGGATTAATAATTTAAACTGCCTTGTAATTAAATAATATAATATGCTAAATAAATTTTCATTGATTAAATTGGATGTCCTAAGTTATATTCTCAATGTACATAAATTAACAATATAATGAGGTGATGCTAATTTTAAATGCTCGTAATATGAAGTTTATTTAATAAAATAAAGTGTTTTCTTAATGATGTTGTTGTTGTTGCATTCAGTCAAAGGACGCATGATTTTTGCAAGAATTGAAATGCCAATAGAGATCATAAAATATACGGCAATAAAAATAAACCGAATTGAATGCCTAAAAGAATCGAATTGACAAAATAATTTAAAAATTTCTTATAACAAACAGTCATAAAATAGTTGAAGGTGGTATATAATCGCAATATAATATTTTTATGACAAGTAAAACCAATTAAAAAGATTTAAAAGTAAACATGTAAATTATTAAAAAAAGATAAAGAATAAAGTAAAGCTTGGAAGAAGTGTTTATTTTGTGGAAAAAATGCAGATTATTAATAGGCTTACTCAACAAATTCAGATAATAATAAGTTAAACAAGGAAAATATGCTAAAGATTTTTTTTTCTAAAAAACACGATTTTATGTGTTATAATGCCGTCAAACATTGAAAATGGATGTAATTTAAGTTATAACAATTAAACTGGCATTTTTTAATTGTAATTTAATTTATTGAGAAAAGCATACGCAAAAATTTATTTGATTGAAATATTAGATAACGCAATTAAGTATAAACACAGAATCATAATATGAAATAATTACAAAGGTATTTATAAATGGATAAAAGCCAAGAAAATTTTTTAATAATTATTGTTAGTAATAATAATTATAAATATCAATATACTATTATGCCGGTCGATTAAAATAATTACAACAGGGTCGGTGACGCGCACCGACGACAGTGGGCATGCGCAGAGCTGCCTTAATCCGAGCGAGTTTCCCGTGGACAGCAGAGTGCGGTAAGTGATCTTTGATGTAATGTTTTGTTTTTTCTCTAAAAAGAAAAAACTTTGGAATATGGAAAAAAATATGAAAAAGTAAAAAAATGCACAACAATAAATAATTAAAAATTTAAACAAATAAGACAAATAAATAAATTGTTGTATTAAAAATAAACAATCTATTAACAGCAAGTTCTTATGCTTAACAATAAATTACAGATATTATAATAAATTTATAAAAAAAACTTTTTAAACATTTTGTTTGATCATTTGTATTATGCATACAATGAAATAAAATAATATACTTGTAAGTACATAAGAAATCAATTTATTATAAAACATATAAAGTATTTAATCCAAAACTTATTTTAATAAAAGTAATAATATTATTCAGTGGACCAAGGCATAGTGTATATAAAATGTTTAAAACAAACGCAAAATTGTCTAGAATAATTGCATTACCAACTCAGTCTTTATATCTGGATAAAATCATGTCAAAAAGAATGATGTAAAAAGGCATTCAATATAAAATCAAACAAGCATGATGAACAAAGTAGTACGGCGAGAGGTGTGTATATACGAAAAACATTGAAATTCAAAGTAATTAATTTAAGACTAATTATGGCTTTTGTTTTTCTCTAAACCAATTACTCTTAATATGTTATTTTCAGAAAACATATTTATTGCTGAAAATGCAGAACCTACTGAGTTCATGAAATGGCAGGGAGGTTCGTGTGCATTTAGCATTGCACAGTTAAAAAGCGCTTTATAAAGATTGTGTGAGAACAAATAAAAGTTTAATGAATAATAAATTCAAAACCACTAATAAAATACAACAATATGACTCGGAATATGTAGTGGACAAGCATCAATGAGAATTTATTATTTTTGTTATATGCATTGGGAAAACTCATATAAATAGATAAAAGAATAATTTTAGAATAAATATAATCTTCTAATTAAAAAAATAGATAAAAAATTATTTTTATTTAATTGAATCTTAAGATAAAAAAATAAAATAAAAATTTTTTTATAATGATCCGATAATTATTTGATAAATAATATTTATTACTAAGAAAATAGAATATATTTTTGTTGTCTAAGCCTTAAAAATCGCATTTAAAATTAAATTAAATGTGTGTTGTAAATATAATGAATGATATAAAAATAAGCAAAAATAATTACAAGAAACAAATGTCAATTTCAAAATAAAGTTAATTTTCTATTTTTTAATAAATCAGATCATTGAAAACAAATTAAAGATTTTAAAAAATGGTCTGCTAATAAACTAATAAATTAACTAAAAGTAAGACCTTAGAGAAATTGTTAATTTGCAAAAGGAAGTATTTAAATTCAATCAAAGCTATCTTTACTTTTTAATTTTTCTTTATCAAAGCGTTGTCGTAAGTGTTTTTTTTCTATTTCATCACTTTTGTTTAACAGTAGTTTGGGTAAATTAATGATAGTATGATTGGAGAACAGTTTAATTTACACTTACAAAATTAATTTGAAAAATAAAAGAGGCAGTAGATAAACGAAGTCTGTCGTAAATCTTGGTACGCGTCAGTAAAAAACTGCATACCATTAAATTAGTTTTAACAATTCATATAAATAATAAAATTAAAAAATATTAACTGAATTCATAATAAGAATAATTGGTCAATTAACACATATTAATTGGTTTATGCTAAATAAATGTTACCTGTAGGTCAACCAGCTATAATCGTTTTGAAGAAATTTGGACACAGCCCATTTATTGACTCGGACTCGCAATATTACTAAGACAAGAATACAAAAGAGGACCTTGGCGGGTTTTTTGGATTTTGATTGTGTTTTGTTGAGTTTAAAAGTAAAAGTTTCCATGAAATATTTTTGGTGCAAAACTTATACGACACCCTAAGCATAACGATTTTAAGATGTTGGACACTAAATAGGCTTTAAAACTTCCTATTTAATAAGATAAAACAAAGATTATATTTAAAATAATTTATAAAATAAAAAAACATAATTAAATAAATTACAAATTAAACAAAAAGATGGTAAATATCGGAGTCAAATTAAATAAGCACACCAAAACACTTGTCACTACAACGGCAAATAAAATATAATGCAAAAATAATTTTTAAGAATCCATGTATTTTTACTATAAACGATGCAATGAACTTACAATAAAATCACTAATTTTGTTTAAAGTAAAAATAGGTAGTCAACAAAATAATTAATAATTTGCATTTCCAAATGAAAGCTGATTGTGGTTGGCATCTCGTAAAGTTGGCAAAAAATTTCGATCAGGAGGTATCCATCATCATTAAATAAATTTGGTTAGACTAGAAAAAGACAGTAAGTATACGTTGTGATTGTAAAATCTTTGCATCAATTTGTATTAATTAACAAAAAAACAAAGAGACTAAATAAAAAATTTTTAAAAAATTGGTTTTTTAAAATTAAACTAGAAAAATTGAATGAAATATGTTAGTGTAATTCAGTCATAGGAAATTTACTAAATTTTAATCATTATTTCGTTAATCACAAAGATCGATTCATGACAACTGCAGCAACTATCGGATTTGGAAAAGAACTCTTCATTTAAAATCTGATCACAATGAGCGAAAAAAAAAATAAAGCTTAACAAGAAACGTAATTTGAAAATCAAAAAAAAATAATATGCTTGATTGTTAAGTAATTGTTGCGTCTTCAAATCTGCAAAATTTAGAATAGCTAAACAAAAAACCTAATGGAACTGATACATAGCAAATTTAAATATTATTGATTATAAAATTAACAAATTAATTTATTTTTATTAGCTAATATCTAAATGAATTATAATAAACAATTTACCTTTTTCTAATAAAAATTATATATGATATAATTAGCAATAAAATTTATGAATTAAATGTGCAAGAGCAGTAAATGACGATTCTGGAGGTGACTAGGCAAGGTAAAGGTCAAGAAATTAAACTCTAATGTAAAAGTACCAAGAATTATAGGTAATAATAACTTCTAATCAAAAGTTTCTTTATATGACAATATTTTTAATAAAAAAAATTTTAAAATTTTAAGCAATTAAATTTAAAGTACCTGAATGTTGAGTACGCTTTGGTGTCGTTGGGATTGTCTTCCGTCTTAGTTACAGGCCCTAAATGTTGTGGATGCAAATTGCCCGTCACATGCACAATGTGATAAATACGAATATTAAAAAATAAATAATTATTTGAAATTGCGTTCGACAGCAATTTCAAAAACAGCGCCTGCTTTTAAGCCTCGCGTTCAATTTGTAAAAATGTTTAGTATGCATAAATAAATTTGGAGTCCTTTTCTCCGGGCAAAAAATTTCGAAAATGTAAACAAAAAGTTTTAAAAACCACTAATTTTATTTAAGTGCCGCAAGCAAATAGATTATCTCTCAAGTTAAGAAAATTTGGTCTTTATACCAATGAATATTATAGCACAATTATCTTATTAGCTAATTATAAAAAAAGTAAACATTAAGCATGAATTGGCAAAATCATCCAACACGAATTACTGTAAATATAATGAAATCTCTTGCGAGAAAAGTGTCCCAAAAAATATACTTATTCATTATAATTTAATCAGTGAAAAGTGACATATATGTTAACATTCCTTGCAAATTTGATTATTTTTTATAACACAAAACATCAGATTAAAAATAAAATCAATACTGTTTTGGTAAAAATCTTACATTGAAAAAAGTATTATTATTTAAAATCAGTTAGGCAAAATATAAGCGGCTCTCCAGCTAACAATGAAGAAAAAACTGCATAGTGATGACACAAATAATCTATAATAATCACTCAATAAATTAGACTAAATTGAAAAAAGACAATTATAGGCACTCATCATTAAATAAAGAGTTAAAAAAAAAATTAATTTTTTGAATATAACAATACGAAAAAAATAAAAGTAAATCTAATTATTATGAAATTATACCGATTAAATAAAACCATTGGCAACTCCAGGAGCAACCATTCTTGACTACTATAGAAACAACGGAACACCGGATGATTTATTTGATTTCCTATCACTCTTTCTGTCTGGAGATCCAACATTAAATGAAAATCGGAAATTAGTAAAACAGCAAAGAAAAACAAGCTGGTCAAGTATGTATACTTATGATTAAAGATTAACATAATTGATGATTAATCAAAATTAGAAAGTATTTCAGTGTATGTCAACCCTTACACATGGGATGTTGCAAATGTAGAAACCATGACCACATGAATCCCAAGTAATGTGCGCAAATTAACAAGAAACATTTTTTTTAAAAATAGAAGAATATAATTTTTATATTTATAGAAAATATTACATTAAAAAAAAGTTTTATTTTCTAAAATAGCATATGACAAATTAAAAATACTCATTGTTTATTTTCAAAGACTTATAATTTAATTAAAAGACAAATAAAAAACTTTTAATTTGAAAGGAAGAATATTATGTTAAAAAATAATTTAAGAATTTTAGCAAAGAGTTTCAGAATAATGATTAGATTTGATGACTCAAGATAGTTAGTGCCAGACTGTGTTTTATTAAAACCAATTTTGTTCAAAAAAAAGGTTGCAATGGTAGCAAAAAAATTCAATTTTTATAATATCTCTCAAGATGCTTAATTCAAATCGAAATCATTTATAAATGACAAAAAACAAATCTGAAACACCAATAAAAATAAATTTATGCTACAAAGGAAAATTATCCAAAAAATGAATAAATCTTTTATTTGATAAAACTTTTCATTTATTTTATAAACTGAAATTTTTTAACGCCAAAAATTTTACAACACTGTGCTTTGTAATGGAGGAGTTTAATAAAAAAGTTATGTCTAAACCAAACATATCAATAAAATACATAATTCGCATTAAAATACCTAAAATACATTTGCTTAAATTCACTGGGATGAGTACTTGGAACACTCGTAATTACGACGCATGGGTCGCTATGTGACAGCAATTTTTGTTAGTAAACATTTATTATAAAATTATTATATGTGAACTCAAAGACAAGGGACATACGAAAACATGATAATAATCAGAAAAACAAAATACTTCAAAAATAATAATAATAATAATGCGTGTCTGAGAGTTTAACAAAAAAAAATTCTTTAGCAAAAATGAAAATCAATTAATTACGGTGATTTTTTTCATTTTGTATTACAAAATAATGCACTGGTAAATAAATAAACTATAAATAAAAAATTAATTTCAAGTTGACGGGCACCAGATTTGGTCAAATAAAGCACATAGAAGTTTAATTATTAAATTTTTTATTCTAAAAAGACCTTGCCATTATAAACTTATTTTAGGCAGAGTAATCGTAAGCTTACTATTGGCTCTAACAAATTAAAATAATACCATAAAATCAAATTTGGAAAGAATAAAAAAAGAAATTCCACTCTGAAATAAATTAAAAGAATAATAGAGGCATCATAAATCAAAAATAACTACTTTGGATTAGAACGGAAAAAACAAATATCTTTAATTATCAAAAGAAAAATGCAATTTAAAAGTAAAGTTTTAATTTGTAAAATGAATACAAAAAGATGAAATTTTCAAAAATTGCACCAAAAACATTAATACGCAATAATGTCTCTATCATCATACGAAAACTAAAATAAATTATATTCCAAAATCATTTGGACAAAAACAAAACAGCACCCGTGTCATGGGTTTGATCACAAGTTTAGGATATAAAGGTCAATGAAACAAAATTATAAATTCAATTTTAACTATAAAAGTTAAGCTGAGTAACATAATAACATTATGAACAAGTTAGAAAAATCAATAACATAGATTGATTCAAAGAACTAAATTAATGTATGGAACATACCTATTCAAAATTTAACTCGTAATTGGACCTCTCGACAAACGAACCTTAGCAACACAAAAGCGAATTGATAGATACTTATAAAAAATGGCAAATAGATTAAAATTTTGAAAATATTTTTAACAATAAAAAAGATGTAATTTTGGGATAAAAAAATATAATACCAACCATTAATAAAAAGTTTCAAAAATACCAAATTCTATTTTTTTTGAAAAATTAGCAAAAAAATACATAAATAATAAAATAAATTAAGACTCGTTGCTTAATATTACATCTAAATTTAATATTTGCTGTTCTAAAAACTGGCTAAATGAATAAAATGTATTAGACCCAGACGGAGTAAAAAAATTAAAGAAAATGCGGTTACACAAGCCGAAAAATCTGCGTCTAGACAGAACCTGCAGTCAGAAGGACTGTGAGTACATGCATCTCCCGTCCAAAATTAATGGATAAGGTATTCTAGATAAAATAAAATGCAAGCAAGATTCAATAATGTCTCCAAAAATGCATAATATTAAAATTTTTTTTTATCGAATGATAATATGTAAATAAAAATTAATAAATAGGGCTGTCAAAAAAAGGCACAAAAAAGATGCGAAAAAGGCGCCTTAAAAGGCATCAAAAAAGTCAAAAAAGGCACGAAAAAAGGCACCAAATG
>JAKKIK010001851.1:0-13858 GCA_024500135.1 Heterodera carotae | reverse complement strand
AGAGAGAGAGAGAGAGAGAGAGAGAGAACTGACTGATCAGTCCGTTCAATCAGTAGACTGGTGAATGATACCTCTGGAAGAGAGAGAGAGAGAGAACTGACTGATCAGTCCGTTCGATCAGTAGACTGGTGAATGATACCTCTGGAAGAAGAGAGAGAGAGAGAGAGAGCTGACTGATCAGTCCGTTCGATCAGTAGACTGGTGAATGATACCTCTGGAAGAAGAGAGAGAGAGAGAGAGAGAGAGAGAGAGAACTGACTGATCAGTCCGTTCGATCAGTAGACTGAATGAATGGTGGTGATCAATCGTTCCACTCCATCGTCCGTCCGCCATTGGGCCCCAACGGCGTCCGTCCATTTCACATTCATCCACTTCACATCACTGTCGCCCCAACGACAACAAAAACAACGGGCAGTTTGTTGTCATCCATTCAATTCCCTCCCACACAATCGATGATTGTGTGGGGTTTTGTCCCCTGAAACAAAATGGCAAAACGGTAACGAAAAAAGGCGTGGGGAAGGCGGCGCAGATGAGATGAGTCAAACAAAAGTTCACCCAATTTCTTCACATTTTATTCTTTTTCCTTTCCGCGATTGAATGGATAAGTGAGAGGAAGGGAATAGGGGGGAAGGGGAGAGAGAAGGAAAGGAAGGCATGGAGGGGAAAATGGGGGAAGAATGAAAGAGAGAGGGGGAAGGTAGGGGGGAGGGAAGAAATGGAATGGGGGGGGAGGGAGAGGAGGAAAGTGGGGGGGGAGGGAAGAAATGGAATGGGGGGAGGGAGGGAGAGGAGGAAAGTGGGGGGAGAAGAAATGGAATGGGGGGGGGGAGGGAGGGAGAGGAGGAAAGTGGGGGAAGAAATGGAATGGAAGGTAGTGGCAAGGCGAGTGAGGGGGAAGGGGGGGGGGAAGGAGGAGGTTTGTTTGTGTTTGTTTTCCCCTTCTTCCCACGTTCCGCTCCAAAATCGAATTTTCCTTTTACTTCAGAGACCATTCTTAAGGCCTTCCATTCATTTCACGTACTTCCCATCCCGCAAGTCTTCAACAAACGCCATCTCTATATCCCATCCATATCCCTATCCCCATCCTATTCTAAATCCCTCCCCACCCTATTTCTATCCCTATCCCCTCCCTATCCCTTTCCCCTCCCCTCTCTCTTTCCTTTCCTCTCCCTCCCCTCCCCTTCCTATCCCCCTCCCCCGCACTGTCCCCTTCCTATCCCTTTCCCCATGCCTTCCCTATCCCCCTCCCGCTCCCCCGGGCTGTCCCCCATCCCCCTCCCGCTAACAATTCCCCCTTCTCTGTCCATCCCCTCTCCTCCATGCCCTTCCTTCCTCTTTTTCTGCTGTTGCTCTCCTCCCGCCCACACCCCGCTCAACATTCGTTTTATGGCCCTCTCGAGGGACATGCGTCGGAGATTAAATTCCCTCCCCCGGGGCCAATCTCCATTTCCCGACCAAATCCCACCTCCACGATTCTCGATTATTCATTCGTTTCTTGTTTCAATTCCCCTCGGTCGTCCATTCTGCAGCCCATTCAAATTCGCGCACCATTTCCTTACTTACCTTCCACTATTTGGGCTAACCATTGTTTTGTCTCATTTCTTTTACCTTTTCACGCTTCGATGCCCCCCCCCCCCCTCCCCTCCACAAACAGTGCCCTCCTCTCCTTCCCCCCCCCTCAAACAATTGTCAAAATTCAATGCTATTTCAACCGTCGCTTTTGTCTTAGGCTTCTCTCTCATTTGCATACAATGTGCCAATGCCTTTTTCAGGTGAAGCATTGTCGGCCGATGTTTGCTGTCCCTCCTCGGCTTTATCTCCCCGTCCCTCTCCTTTTTCTTTTCATCCTTCTCTTTGCCCATTTTGGTGGCGGATTCAATCGGAGATGGCGCGATGATTCCTTCATAAACAGAACATTCAAGCCGAGGCGGTACAGACTGACGCTGTCCATTAGGTAGGCAATTGGCACTGATCAAAGACGACTGATTAGACCGATTCCCCTTAAATACCAAAGGAATTACAATGTGACGGACGCGCGCTTTTTCCGACTGATCGGTGTCGATAACACAGTCAGTTAGGCTTCAAGGGTTTTTCCTTTTGTGTTTGTTGTTTGTTCAGGCTGACTTTTATGTGGCCCCGGGCGACACTTTCACAAATACTTACACTGTCAACAGAAAGGGGGCCTGGGTTTTGTTCGTCGAATTCCCCGGAAATCGGTGAGTTTAAATCTTTTAGCGATGTTTTATTTTTTTATTTTTCTACGTCTAAGATATGCCAAATCTCAACGGAAAATGATCTCGCGCGATTCGTTCCCCCAATGGATGATGGAAGTGAGTCAATCAATTGGGGGGGGGGGGGGGGGGGAGAAAGGAATTGAATCAATCCCTTGGAAAACTGATCATCATCCATCATCCCTTAATTAAAGTGTCCCTCCCTTTTTTAGGTTTATCTGTTTCCTCCGGACAATGTCGGCTTCTCAGAATGGTATAAAACCCGGAGGCCAAAGAAAAGGAAGAGAACACGACGAAAACTAGAGAATGCATAGATTTCATTGTATTGATACTATACAAATAGAATGACATATGTAATATGTATGTAATGACTGACGACACCCTTCCCCACTCTCGCCCCTCCCTTCTCTCTTCCCTCCTACTCTCCCTCTCTTTCCTCTCATCTCCCTCTCTCTCCTCTCCCTCTCTCGCTCCTTCCCCCTCTCCGTCTCTTCCCTCTCCCTCTTTCACCCCACCCATTCTCGTCCCTCCTCCTCTCCCTCTCTCGCTCCTTCCCCCTCTCCGTCTCTTCCCTCTCCTATCCCTTTTCCTCTCTCCCCCATTCTCGCCCCCCTTCGACGCTTTCTTTTGAAATTATTTCCCATGCATCGTCTTCTCTTTTCTTCTGACACTTTTTTTTGTTGAAAAATCTATTTAATGCCCCGGGCACAGAATAACCAAATGCTTATTGTAAAGACTGTTTTTTTTTGTGAACCCACTTCTAAATCGGTATTTCAACCGTTTTTAACCCTTTTCGACTTTATCGGTTTAAATACTGTTAAGAGATTTTTTAGTATTCGTCAGTGTTGTGTAATTCCGTGCCCAGCGGGCCTCGAATTGGATTTATCCGTTTTTTTTGACTTAAATCACTGCCCCAAATTGAAAGCCATTCGATGTTTTTTGACTATTTGAATTAATTTCTCTTTCATTTCGCCCCTTTTCCCATTTCACTTCTTCTGCTGCTGATGAATGGTGACATTGCATTTATGCTTCTTCTTCTGAAGAAGAATGCATTGCATAAGAATGAAATGAATTTATTTAATTTAACAAATTCATTTATTTAGTCGGCATTTAACGCCTTTTATTGTCCAAAGAAATGATTAATTGGAATTGGGTGGGCTTTTCAACAACGACACTGATCAGTGATTATGAATGGTGATCATCATAAATTTGACATAATTATAAGTCATGTACATAAACACACAATAATTCCTTTGGGGGCGTTTAATGGGGGGGGGATGCTTATTATATTTATTAATTCTCTTCGCCGGGGGGGATGCTTATTATATTGTATTAATTCTCTTCGCCGGGGGGGATGCTTATTATATTGTATTAATTCTCTTCGCCGCCATAGGCAAAAAAAGCACCGACAAATGGCAGACGAAAGGCGTGCCAAAGGGAAGGGAAGGGAATTGGTTGGTTTCTCAATGCTTTCACATTTCCAATTCCCGAACAATCTCTAACAAATAAATGCCTTAAGGCACCGTTTGGGTTAAAATCAATTTTCAACCTTTGGACGGCTCCGTCCGTTCTTTGCCATTCTGTCGGCTTTTACAACGGAAGCCGTCGCTCGGCGAATGCGGCGGCGCCGAAGAATTATTTACATTTAAATGTTGGCATTGGGACGACGGAATGGAGAGGGGAGAGACTGTCCGCCGCCGTTCTAATGGCAGCGCACGCAGAAAAAAGGCAAAGAAATTGTGAGCGAAGGGCGTGACAAAAAGGGAATGAGTGCCCCGGGGGTTGGCGTGGAAATGCCAATGCCAATGCCCCAATATGGTGGACACGCCGTAGGCGCCTCCGTCGCTGCTGCCCCCCCCCCCCCGCCCCCTCTTTCTCTGCTTTTCGTTGCCTCCGTCCGCCGACTTTTTTCTTGTCCCATTCCTTTGCTGGGCTTCACAAATCGATGAGTGCCAATGCCAAGACAAGCTGCCTTCCTTCGCCGACTAACTGTGCCCCCCACCCCAAATTTTATGAATTTATCTCGAAAGTGTTTATCAACGAGCAATCAAATCAATCCCTTCCTTTTTCAGTCAATCCTTTGTGGCACCCGTCCGTTCCTTTTCCCTCTCTCTTTTAATCCCCCAATTTTACCAATGTTCTTCAGCTGCATGCTTCCTCCACGTTTCAATTCGTTCCCCTCTTTTAGTCCACCCTTTTTGTTCCTTCCCTCGTGCCGCGCTCCCACAAAATGGCGGCTTTTCCTCCTTTGGCAGTGGTTGTTCTTCTCATGGCTGTCATTCTGCCTGAAGCACTGCTCGCCCTCGAGGTCTTTACCAATCATTTCCTCGTCCACACGAACACCGCCGGAGCGGACAACGCACATCGGGTGGCCAAACGGAACGGCTTCGTCAATAGGGGCCCGGTGGGAAGGGGCAGCACAAAGCCCCGGGGGGGGGCAAACAATTTAATTGACTTTATGTTAAGGTTCTCGGATCGGACACAGAATGGCATTTTGTACAGGTTCAAACATCCGCTGTTATTCTTTCATTTAATTCTATGCCATCATTTGTCTCTTATATTTAACAGCCCGCACTTTCCCACGCTCGGACCCGTCGATCCGTCGGACACAACGCCAAACTTACACAGGACAAAGACGTAATTTGAATAAATCAAAATGATTGCTTAACATGCTCTCTGGTCCCCTTGTCCATCATTTCAGATCGCTTATGTGGAACAAATGGCCGGTCAGTCAGCCATTTTTATTATTCATTCATTTTATTCCAAAAGGTTACAAACGGAAAAAGCGCGGCTACCGTCCGTTGGCTGAGCGTCTTCAGAAACAGCTCGACTTCACTTCAGGTCAGTGGGGCCCATAAATGGGGGCGGGGGACAATCAATGTTGGCATTTTGCCGTGGATGTTTGGCATTTTGCCGTGAATGTTTGGCATTTTGCCAATTTTAGTTCAATCGCCCACCGATCCGTTGTACCAATTCCAGTGGTATTTGGTCAGTGATTTGTTTGTTCACTTTGGCATCGATTAGAGACACTTTTCAGAAAAACGACGGCCAATCAAATGGGAAGCCTCGGCTGGATCTGAACGTGGAGAAGGCGTGGGCCCTCGGATACACCGGCAAAAACATCACAACGGCCATAATGGATGACGGGGTGACCGTTTGAATTATTTGCTTAATTTAGACGAGGCGGGCGGACATTTGTTGGCTCATTTTGCTGATCAAAAACCTTTCCATCTCAACTTTGATTGATCACTTTAATCGATTGATTGGACCGATCACTTTTTAAGGTCGATTATATGCATGCCGACCTTCGCTTCAACTTCAATGCCGAAGCAAGCTACGACTTCAGCTCCAACGATCCTTATCCTTATCCGCGTTACACCGACGATTGGTGCTTAACAATGTGATTTATGTTTTGTATTATTGCCCATTCGGTAGGTTCAACTCTCATGGCACGCGCTGTGCCGGAGAGATTTCCGCTGCTCGAGACAATGGCATTTGTGGGGTCGGAGTGGCCTATGACAGCAAAGTGGCCGGCATCCGAATGCTTGATCAGCCGTACATGACCGATTTGATTGAGGTCCAAATTGGGCTAATAAGTGATTCGACCATTTGATGAGATTAGTTGGACAGGCTAATTCGATGGGACATGAGCCGAACAAAATTCACATTTACTCAGCGAGTTGGGGACCAACCGACGATGGGTTTGCTTCCGTTAAACGCTCCCTTCGAGAATTTAAGTGTTTTTTTTTCAGAAAAACAGTGGACGGCCCACGAAACGCGACAATGCGCGCCATTGTAAAGGGAGTGAATGAGGTGAGCATGGATGGGGCCGGGCTTTGAACGGACATCGGCGGCACATTTATTACAAAACCCCCGGGGGAGGGAAGGCACAGGAAAAGCGGCCACTTTTTATGATCAGTGATCACTGTTTGCTTTTCCCAAAGGGTCGTTATGGACTTGGCTCCATTTTTGTGTGGGCCAGCGGCGATGGCGGCGAAGACGACGACTGTAACTGTGACGGATACGCTGCATCAATGTCAGTGATCGTCGTCTGATAATTGTTACGTTATTCAAATGCTTTCAGGTGGACCATTTCGATCAATTCGGCCATAAATAATGGCGAAAATGCGCATTATGACGAGTCAGTGGGCGGGGCGGGGGGGAGGGACTCAAACGGCGGACCCCAAAAAACTCCAAACCCTAAGGAGCTGTTCGTCCACGTTGGCCTCGACCTTCTCCAACGGGGGTCGAAACCCGGAAAGTGGCGTGGCCACCACCGATCTCTACGGTCGCTGTACGCGTTCCCATTCGGGCACTTCCGCCGCCGCGCCCGAAGCGGCCGGCGTTTTTGCGCTCACTTTGGAGGCCAACCCGCAGCTGACATGGCGAGACTTGCAGCATCTCACCGTCCTGACGGTACTCTCCAGCGATCACTTTCCTCCAAAAAGTGCCTTTCCACGTTAAGTCTTCGCGCAATTCCCTCTTCGATGGTCGCTGTCGCGATTTGCCGCCGCTCGAATTGGAAGTAAATGAGCCGATTCGGTTGGGGCACATTGTCAGGAATAATTACAAAGCCAAAAGTTTCGATTTCCCCCTTTTTTGATTTTGGTCAAACCTAAAAAAACCTTTAATTGGAATGAAAAACAAAAATGCCCATAACTCTTTTAGGGCATAAAACGGCAATTGGTTTCACGGCAGGCGAACTGCTCGCACTTTGAATGGCAAATGAACGGAGTGAGTTTGGCGGGGGGGGGGGGGGCGGAGTCCATTGATTTTGACTTTTCTTTTTTCCCCCAATTTCCCCTTTAGGTTGGCCTCGAGTACAATCATTTGTTTGGGTTTGTCGAACCACAATTCGCTTCTTTACTGTCCTCTTGGTTAAGGTTTGGCGTTCTCGACGCCGCCGAAATGGTTCTTATGGCAAAGGCAATTTGCACTTTTTAGGGACTCGGACCGAAATTCGAATTTTAGGTTTGGAAGACGGCACCGCCGCGCTTTCATTGTGAGGCAGGCACAATCGACACTCCCAGGCGAGTTAAGCCACCAACTATTGAACGGATGGGGGAATGACCAAACATCGGTTCAGAGAGATCCCAGGGAATGGAGAGATCCCGGGGAATGGCAAAAAACTTTCAGAGAGATCCCCGCCAGCGGCGAAATGGTCCTAACATTGCGGACGGATGCTTGTGCCGGAACAACCACAGAAGTGAACTTCCTGGAGCACGTGCAAGCAATCGTGTCGCTGAACAGCTCGCGGCGTGGGGACACGACTTTGTAAGTCGAAAAGAAAGCCCAAAGGCCGAAACGCAAATCCGACCAATTGGCACTTTTAGATATCTGATCTCACCCTCCGGCACTCCTTCGATGATTCTCTCGCGAAGACCAAAGGACGACGAAGCCAAGGACGGATTCACCAATTGGTGAAAACAAAGCTTATCTTATTCGGAGACACATAAATAATGTATACGCCATGTTCAAGGCCCTTCATGACCACTCACACTTGGGGAGAGAATCCGCGCGGCCGTTGGCGTTTGGTGGTGCGTTTCCAACCCGGCAAATCGACACCCAAAGGCCACAAAAACCGAGGAATGTTGAAAAAGTTCACGCTGATGTTGCACGGGACGAAGGAGCCGCCGTATCGTGGCATTGAAGTGGGCGAATTGTTAAATTCAAAGGGCGAAGCCAATTAACAAAAAGTGTCAATTATAGCCCCTGCAGGGACATGCCAATTCCAAATTGAGTGTGGTCCAAAACGCGCACAAACGGATGGCCAACAGAAGATAAAAAGAAAGAATGGCATCATTGAATTAATGAAAAGCCACGGGCATATTTTCCAAACCAAACAAATTGAACCCACCAAAATCATTGTATTTCCCCCCCCCCCCCCCCTCCCCCCAGTAAAAAGTTCCCAAAAATGGACGGACGAACGGCGATCTCTTTCTCTCCCATAAATTTCCAATGTTTTCTCTCCCGAAGAATTTGATGCGCGATAATGTCAAAGTTGAACAGTTTTATTTCTTCGCTGTAAATGAATGAGTTAAGCTTGACAGACATTTGCATTTGGCTGAATGAATTCGTTAAAATTCAAAGGCATCGAATTTCGGCGGCGCAAATTGACAAAACGGCGGCTAACAGAAAGGGGGGGGGGGGAGGGGGCTTCAGTTGTCCTATTGCTAAACATATGTCCTCTTCCAGAGATTGCTTTTCCCATCCTCTCACCAACAAAGCCACCAATGCCCGCCCAATCCAATCAATTCGGTGCCAACTGTTGATGATCTCATTCCTCGCCCCGCCCCCGCCCCATATCCCCCAGACATCCCTCCTTATCCACCCCATATCCCCCCAGACATCCCTCCTTATCCACCCCATATCCCCCCAGACTTCCCTCCTTATCCACCCCATATCCCCCCAGACATCCCTCTTTATCCACCCCATATCCCCCCAGACACCCCTCCTTATCCACCCCATATCCCCCCAGACATCCCTCCTTATCCACCCCATATCCCCCCAGACATCCCTCTTTATCCACCCTATATCCCCCCAGACACCCGCCCCCTAATCCACCCCATATCCCCCCAGACATCCCTCCTTATCCAGCCCATATCCCCCCAGACATCCCTCCTTATCCACCCCATATCCCCCCAGACACCCGCCCCTAATCCACGCCATATCGCCCAGTCCCCACTCCATCTTATCCCTCCTCCCTTCAATTCCACCATCTTTCTCCTGTTAGAGTCAAATTATTCCTCTCCTTGGGTGTCCCGAGCCGAAGATTGGCGCTTCCTTGACCCCCCTCCTCCCCAAAGCCGAAGGCGTCGTTAGCTTTGCCAAACGCAACACAAACACTCGGTCACCCCCGCCCCCTTCCCCCCTCCCCCACGGTCCCTTTCCCTATTTCGCTTCCAAAGTCGACTCCCCCCCTCCTCCCCTCACTCTCTCCCGCGCCCTTCGGCCCATTCCCTCCGGCATTTGCCACTCATTTAATAATCGACTCTTCCAAAAGCTCAACACTTCCTTGCATTTTCAGCAGTAATTCGTCACTCTTTTTTCATTACCATTCACTGAAAACAAAAAAAAGCAATCAATGCCGCGGTTGAAAGAGAGAAAGAGTGAACAATGTTTTGTGATAGCAAATTGTGAAACCTTTGGGGGTAATCGGCGGCACGATGCCATGAATAGGAAAGGCTTTGGCTTCCTCCCCCCCCCCTCACTCACTCTCCCCTCCATTTGCTTCCTCCTTACCCCCGCCCCCTTTCCCCCTCCCTCCGTCCCTTTGTCTCTCCCCTGGTCCATGGTTCATTCCATTTGCCAGATTCCACCAATCCATTTGGCCGTGAAATCTGTGCCCGTCCTGCTGAATTGCACATACTTTTATAGCCAAAAGTGCCTCTCTTTTTGTCTTTTGACAATTTTGGCGGGCGCGAGAAAAGAAAGAAGCACTCAGTTTTCAATAGAGCTCATTTTAGAATTTAAACATGAAATTGGAAAGAATTCAATTCGGTGCCATTGTAAATAAATGCCCGCGTTGGAATGCCTCCCGTCAAGAATTTGCTCATGTCTTTTTGGGACACATTTCCCCCCCTCTCTGGGAAAGGCTTTGGCTCCCCTCTCCTTCCCCTTTTCCCCCCCCCCCCCCCCCCTCCTTTCCCTGCTGGTGCATGGCGGACACCGGTGCAGTGCCGTAGTCAGCAGGGCTTTTCAGCGAGTCATTCGTCGCCGTCACCCCCCCCCCCGTCACTGTGTCCATTTGACACTTTCTCTCCTCTCTTTGCCCACTCACTTTCAGTCCGCCCTTGCCTCAGCTTCATCTAATTGGCTTCATCGCTTTGCTCCACAAATATTCCATTTCCAGCTTCATCAGCAGCTGTTCCCCCCTCCTTCTCCCGGGGAATGTTTCAATTTGTGCTCGCTAAGTTTTGCTTCTTCTTCTGATGGATTGTGCCGCTCCTTTTGTGCCATTTATTGTTTTTGTCTTCCTTCTTCTCCTCCGTCCTTTTTGGGCCCATTTTTGCTACAGTTGCTCGGGTTTTTGTCGCGCGGGTGCTCCGTGCAATTGCCAAATGGGCTCTTGTGAGGCCGACTTTTGTTTTGCCGACAAACGCCCTTCCGACGAATCGCTCGGATTGTTCAGACTGACAAAGGTTAATCAACCACTTGCTGTTTCTGATTTTAATTTTCAAATTCTGTTTATGCCCGTCATACCGTATTAAACCGTATTTTAGGGCTGTGTTAAAAGGCCGCAAAGGACACACTTTGGATGTGACCTCGCACATTTTGCTGACCACGTCCATTGCATTTGCTCGGGTACTGAACTGACTGTGCACGTCCTTTGCTTTGCCCCCGGCGTCCACTAAATTATTTGCCCTGAAGGCGACTTTTGCAATGATTCCGTATTAATGCGTGTGCACAGCTCGCGACGGAACGTCACTTGTCGCAAATGTCCGGACAATCGACCAAACTGTGAGCAGACATGCCAAGGTGTCGTCTTCTGTCTGTCCTTGTTTTTTGGTTGCTTGCGGCCATTTTTGAATTGCAATGTTTTAATTGTAAGGCCAATGGTGCCATGTCCATTTGTCCACAAGTGCCACGGGCTGTGGCTTTGGCCCCCCTTCGCTTCCCTTCGTTTACCAATCGTACGAACTTTTGCGCCAACGTAACAGAGCCTGCGTGAGCTTGAGCAGGTACAAATCAGGGATTAACCGGATTCCGGACTTTCATTTTCGGCATTCGATTCCATCCCTGGTATAAATACGAATGAAGTTTGACTCGTCCCCCTCTCTTCTGTGCCTTTTTAGGCACAGTTTCCGAATTATTACAATTGGTCAAATTTGCTTTTTTAATTACTCTAAATGTACGAATTGTATAATAATATTTGACTGCTTTTCCCCCGCTAATTCTCTTTTCGCTTCATTTGTCAGAGGCAATGCTTCTCCCAATGAAATTTGTGTGTGCAACTCCAATCTTTGCAATGATCCCCAAGCAATTCCTTTGGTCAGCAACTCTCAAAATCAGCGCCCAAATCTCTTTGCCGCTTTCCTTCGTTCCCTTAGCGGTGGAAAGGAAATTCAAAGCCAACAAAAATGGACAAAATCCGCGGGACGTTCCACAAAAAACGGAGGAGGGATTGGCCACCTGCTATTTGAGTGTGTCAATTGCGACATGAGTTCGGAAGATGCGGCGATGACATCGAATTGTCGCCAGAACAGATGCTGGGGTAAGAATGGCGGAAAATGAATAATTCAGAAGAGTATTTATTCAATTTAATTAATTCATTCGTTCCAAATCCATTTCAATGCATCCATCCAATTCATCAATTACAATCAATGGCAAAACATTTCACAACCGTTGACACTTTACAGGACATTACTGTGTATATGCAACTCAACGAATGTTCATCAGTGGAAGTTTCCAAGTAAGCTTAAATGAACAGTGTTATGTATTTACTGAGTCAAAAAGTATTATGTGCAATTAATTAAATAATAATTGAAGTCGTTGGGATGGAACGGAATTTCCGCGGTGCCCCAAGGCAATGGGGCAGTGGGCGGCCAGCAGCAGCAGCAGGCGATGATGCACCAAAGGCAGGGATGCATGAACACGAGCGAACGCCCTCCCACATTTGTGCAGTTTGGTTGTTCACATAAATGGGTAACCAACGAACAGGTGAAGCGGCCACCTGTCGGATAAGCTAATGCAAAAACTAATTGTTTATCTGTCAAGGAGGAGATCTTTTGTGCCTGTCAGGGCAATTTGTGCAATTCTGACCTTTCAACGGCGAGTGCCTCTTCCGTCCCAGCCCTAACTTCGACAGCCATTCTTTTTCTATACCCTCATCTTTTACTCATATTTCTCTTTTACCACTTAAAACGGTATTTAATGAATTTCTCTACTGTAATATTTTTTTGTTGTCTTACTATTTGGCAAATAAACTGTAAAAAATAAATTAAAAAAAAAATAAACAAATTACTCATCCCACAAATGACCGAAGGAACAACATGAAATGTAAGCCCAATCTTTTTTGTCGACTATGCATATTCGGTGAAATGGTTGAAGACTAAATATGACGACGAAAAATACCACAAAACAAAATTATGTTGCAATTAAATACAGAACGAAATCGGCTCCACAACTACCAGTGGGTGAAATATCCACAGTATAACACACGCCACATGATAACGAGCTCTCGCGCTTTTTATTGGTTTACATACGAAAAAAACTACAAAACTGATGCTGTAATAAAACCGTAAATGCCAGTCGAAATTGCTCAAAAAACCGCAGTAATATAAAAGAAAGGCTCGAAGTGAAGCGAGCGTGCCAATGCAGAAGGGTGGCTCGGGTTGAATAGTCGCGTCGTGCGGTCGTTGCCCGTTCATTCGTCCCAGGACATGTACACAATCTGAATGGATGCAGCTATTCTGTCACTCTTCGCTCAACAGACTAACCAGTTCTTCTTTGCACTCAATTTGGTCACCCAACCGATGTATGTCGCGGAAAAATCCACCAGCCTGCGAGATCTGAGTGAGTTCATTGGATGTCATCGGTGGACTGAAGCGGCTGGACACCAGTTCGGAGCCTAGAGGGCCGATGCTTACGAGCAGAGAAGGCACAGCAGACACTGTGCCAAAATTATCAGCGCCTAAAAAAACATAAAAACAGTAAAGCATGAAAGAATTAGTCCAGAGTTTAAACAAACGATATAAGTGACATTTGCAAGCAAACTCAAAAATTGACAAAAACAAAACTTGTTTAGTAAAAGTTCTGAAACCACTTTTGCGAAGAGTAAGACTTTTTATGGTCGTGTAAACATTTCGAAATCATGTTATAACCTGCAACAGAGCCCAAATTTCACCTTCTAATCTTAAACACAATTTGTATCTTACCACCTCCATCATTTGACAGTAAACCCCTGCGGCGTTCAGTGGCGGCGTCGTGCCGCATGACCGCCGCGGAGTAAAGCCGAGATCTTTGGGTCAAGTCAAAGTCGAGGGAGCAGTTCTCCAGATTAGTGACGTCAATTATGCACTATTGGTGAAAGCAATGTGCCCTCTTCGCTTATCCTGACCAAAAGCAACCTGCTGTGTCCTGTCAAGGATTTTGTTCATCAGCTCTTCCTCCTCCTCTTCCCTGCTTCTGGACTGACTGACTGAACCGCTTTCCGACAGCCCAGCACGAGAACTACCGGTGAGAGTCGCCACGCCGTTGCTGAACGCACAATAACTGCAACGGGAGGTACGCGCGAAGAACTCACGTATTTGCGATTGTATATTGGTCGCCCTGATCAGCGCCCGCCACTAATCTCTCGTAGTCCATTGAAGAAGTCCCTTTACAGCAGCAATATTTGCGAAACATTTGAACAAACCCCGCAGAGGACATTGCTTTGCAGGAAATTTCCGGTTGAAATATACTTATCTAACGGTGCACTGGCAAATGAACACAAAAATTGATCGGAAATAAGGGAACCGACAGATATCAGAAAAAGACAAATAAATTTTTTATCATATATTTATGACCAAGCAAAAGACAGACAACGAACGAATAGATTACCTTGGGCGAACCGCCCTCTTCAACAAAAATTTGGTCGTTTATGTCCACTGCCGCGCTTAAATGTTGTCGATGTCAATGTCCTCCGC
>JAKKIK010001850.1:0-13864 GCA_024500135.1 Heterodera carotae | reverse complement strand
AAGAAAAAAAAGCAAAAAAAAAAAGACACGTAAGGAAAAAATAAAAAAAAAAAAAAAAAATTGGGTTGCGGGCAATTAAAGTAATTCCCCCCACCGCCCCCCCCCCCCCCCCCCCCCCCCCCCCTCCCCCACCATTGACGCACAGATAAACAAGCATTGACAGCGAATGATTGTGATTAAAGAAAGAATGAATTGATTTTGGAGTGAAAATAAAATTATGTACATTGGCATATTTATCTTCCTTTCTTTTTATTTATTTTATTCATCGAAAAACCACACGGTGCTTGTGCACTCTACATAATAGTGGTCAATACAATATAAAATTAAGTTAGAAAATTTACAGGTGAATAAATTTAAAAGTCAAAAGTATGTATGTTCGTACAATGAATCACATGTCAAAAAATAAATTAAAGAACCGCAACCCCTAGAGGAATTTTGATGATTAGAGACCGGATTTTTAGTTTTTAAACTATTTTTTTGCGGCTTAGTTATGGCGAGAGAAGCCCAAAAATAGCATTTTCTCCGAACAATTTTCGATTTAGAGCAACTTTTTAGCAACTATTTTCAATTTTGAACATTTTGGCACCTAAAATAGTTTACAACCTATTTTGGCATTTTTCGAATTTTTAGCAACTATTTTGGCATTTTTCCAGGAATTTCATAGCAAAAATGCAATAAATCTGAAAATGCACCCCTAAGAATCTATTTTTTTAATTTTTTTTAAATGAACCTCTAAAAATCGAATTTTTTTACTCGAAATTCAAAAAATTTCTTAAAAAATCAACTTTTTGTCTCATTAAAATTTAAAAAATTAATAAATTAAATTTAGTGAATTTTCGATTTAATTCCTCTAGTGCAAATTTTGGCCAGAACACCTTGAAATGTATTTAATTTGCATTGTGTTGTCGAAATGAATAAAGAATGAGACTTAAATAGGATTTTTTTGCATAAATACACTTGGTTTATCCAATTAAAAAAAACTATTTTCGCAACTATTTTGGCCTTTTTCGGGGTTTTTTGCAACTATTTTTGCACTTTTTGACAACTATTTTAGTAACTATTTTGGAGTTTTTAGCAACTATAAATCCGGTCTCTATTAATGATGCTCAGCAATGAAACCCTTGGCAATGCAACTGGGGTTAGCGGTAATTTCACCTCCCCCCCCCCCAATTATTAATCCAAAAATTGTTTGAAAGAAATTTCGCCTTTTTGGGCGTTTCGCCTTTTATTTTTTTGATTTGGCCCATCCCTGCTGTAATGCACATAGGTATGTATGCCAGCTCTCCTTTTATTGAGTTACCCCAACCGCGCCGCGTCTATTGTTGGCATTTAGTTTACATGGAAAAAATAAAACATGTGTGTAACATGTCTCTGTTTCTTTGCCACACACTATTTTTTCGGGCATATGCTAAGCTGACTGTACATACATATATGCATAGGTAACATTTTTTTATGAAAATTTCACCTCATTCTGCGTTAGCAAAAATGCCAATGTTGGTAATAAATGTTTGTTTGAAAAATTGGTAATATGCCAAAAAGAATGCCTTTTGCTTGTAAAATTTTTTAATTTAAAAATGTCAATAATTAATTCAAGCACATTTTGTCCGGGATCATAACTTCTCGTCACTGGAGTCCAAAACCCGTTACGATTTTACTTCAGATTGTGGATTTGAATTTTATGTACAATTTTGCAAGCGCGCAAAAGTGTCAAATCCAAACTGTCAAAATCACACATTCTCGACAATGTTGGCATTTTGTAGCTTCGCTGATTGGCCATTGGTGAAGTTTGGCTGCCATTGTTTTTGTTCCATTTCTTTGGCTGAAATTGGACCAACTATTATTATTTGGGTTGTCCCATAATTTTTTTTGTTCGTTTTTATTCTTTTTGTTTATTTACACTTTTTATTAAATTAATTCTAAAAAATTTATTAATGTTTTATCGGTACAACCAAAACATTCGTATATGATGCATTTATTTTCGAATCTTAATTTTTTCATGTTGGCTTTAAAACAAATAAAAGGTTGACAACATTTTTACATTTACACCGCCGGCGATTCCCACGCTTTACTGACTGTGCACCGGCAAAAGCGCCGTCATTTGTCCGTTGACAGAATTTAACAATGTAACATTTGAATATTTCGGGAATGATTTTATTGGTTTAATCATTCATCAATCAATTGTCAGGATGAATCATTTCGTCAAGCAACCGCAGTCAAAATTCTTGCCAAAAATGCACGTGCATTGAACCAATTCATTCATTCATACATTCACACCCACAAAAAGCAACAACAATTCCGTAAAAAAAACATTTTTGGGCAAGCGACAAATTTTTTACCCATAAAAGTTTAATAAATTACGTACATTTTGTTAAAATTAATTTTTAAATGGGCACCATGGCTGGCTTTTTGCGCAATGTTCTGTTCTTTTGCACCGGCATTTTGTTGGTTTTTCAGCTGTACAACAACGGCAACAATCTGAATGGAATGTCAACAAATGATGATGATGACGATGTTGATGAGCAATTGCAGCCGAATGGCATGGAAATGAATCAGAAAAAGTTTGACAACAATTCAATGCTCAGCAACGATGCCAATGCCAAATCGAGAAACCGAAGGGTAAATGGGTTAGGGGTGCAGGAAAATTTGGGGCCCGACAATCGTAATTCAAATAGTTTATGGGAATAAAAAAGATGAGTGAATGGCCACTTAATTAAAATTTAAATTTGGCTATGATGGCAACAAATATAAAAATGTGCCGCCTGTTTTTAGGACTTTCTGATCCGATTCAAAAACATTCGACTCAAATATCGGATGGAATTTGCGAGTCCGTGCCCGACACAAACTAAGCTGATCATGTTGTCCATGGCACGCAGGGACGGCTACGAGAAGCGGCAAGGCGTCCGTCAAACATGGATGAATGATTCAGTAAATTGCGCAATCATTTCAAATTAAAATTATTCAAAAACTTGTTAGATCCCTGGCGAAGTGATACGCTTTTTGGTTGCTGAAAAGTCGCAAAATGAAGCCAATGGCACGCAACAAAAGTTGGAGGAGGAACAAACAAAATTTGGCGATTTAGTCTTTCTGAGTGGCTTCGAAGACAAATACAAGCACATCCATCTCAAAGTAATCATTGAATTTTGCATAGGAATTCTTTAAGCCTCAGATATTTCACTGACATTTTGCTCGATTAATTAGCCTTTATCCGTGAACAAATTTACACCGTGACTGCAACTAATGAATACTTCGAATTCAAATGCCAAAGAATTTTTGTTTTATTAGCATTTCTGCAAACATATCGCATTTCCTCTTATTGAAGCCACGGGTTTATGTTTTTGAAAGTCCGCCCGCCCCTTAGAATGCGTATATTGGGGGGGCTTCGATCTGCTGGTGCTGAAGCTTTATCCCGCCCATCCTCCCAAAACCACCCCGAAAATGTTTTCTGGATACGGGCTTGTTTCTTAAGCTAGGTTAGAATGGTAAAAAGTAATAACATTTAAATGATTATAAAATAAGGGAGGAGGGGAGCTTTATTGGGGGGTTGTATTAGAGGAAAACGGAAAATTTTGGGGGAAAAAAATCAAATTTTGAATGCTTCAGTGGTATGCCGGCCTACAATGGCAACAGGCGTTTTGTGCGCATGCCGAATGGGTGATGAAAGCGGACGACGACTCGGTGATCCATTTGCGCCGTTTGGCCCATTGGACCGACAAAAAATTTCGCCCAATTGCTGCACAACATCCATTGGTCTACTTTGGGCAAATGTTGATTCATCCAAGTCCAATACGGAACCCAAACAACAAATGGTACAACGAAATTTAATCGCCACAAATAAATAAATATTGTATTTACAAGGAACAGAGTGCTCAGAGGTCGTCGTTCATTAAAAAATAACCTAATCAGGGATGAGCTACAAAAAGTTTTCACAAAAACCGGGACCCGGTCAAAAACAGGGACTGGCCCACTGGAGCCTTGGTAGAAAGGCCGGGACTAGTCCCATGTAAAAAAAACCGGGGCTAGTCACGGTCCCGCTCAACCCTTCCTGAAGGTTTGGGCTTCAAAAAGAGGGTGTGCTTCTGTTTTCCAAAAAATCTACTAAGCATGAGAGGATGGGCTTCTGTTAGAAAAACAAGTATTTTGTAACAAGATTCCTGTTAATCCGCGAAAAATTGTAGGTTCGTCTTGTTAATCCATGCTAAAACACAGGGTTCATCTTGTTAACCCGCGCAAAAACGCAAGGTTTTGGACCGTGGGTCCTCTAATTGTCGTGACTATGGAAATTATGACAGTTTTCGGTGCATTCAGAATTTGTCCCAAAAATCCCTAGCATTTTCAGCGACAACATTTGTTTTAGGTATGTCACGGAGGAAGTGTACCCCTTGGATTGGTATCCCAACTTTATGCAAGGCACTGTCTATTTGACAACATCCGCAACAATTCGTGCCATTTTGTTGCGCGCCCGGGAAATTGACGGCTTTTATTTGGACGACGTTGTGTTCACCGGCATCCTGGGTGAATTGGCCAATGTGACAATGTCGGACCACAAAAACCACTTCAAAGGGAATTTAAGAGTAAGCCAATTAAAGTGATTTCATTTCGAATAAAAATTACATTTAAATATATTTTTTAATATTTGGTACTTTCTTCCTCCTCTGAAATTTTAAATAAAAATTCGTTTATACGCTAATTTGGAGTGCTGATTATGAATATGGTATACGTTTTACACAATTTCGAAGAATCCAGGACCCTAATTTCAACCCAAAGTCAAAATTTGTCAAAAAATCAGACTTCGAGCTTTCCTTAAAAAATTCATGGGGTATAAAATCGGAGTAACATCATTTTTTTAATTATTGCAGTTAGATGAGCGAAATGTTGAGTGTGTAAACGGAACACCGACTGCAATAGCCATGTATGGACTACAAATTATGAAGGATTATGAATATCATTATGCCAAATTAAAATCAATAAATTGCACCAAGAATAAATAAATAAATAAGTGTTTGAGACCGGAATTTTGCAGGATGCTAAAATTTGTGAAACTAACCCATTGCGCCATTTAAGCATCCAAAAATAATTTAGCGCCTTTTTCAATTCTGTTGCAATGGTAAACGGACACTTGCGCGAAGCATTTACGCCAGTAACACTTGTGAAGATAAAAAAAATTTAAAAAAAATCACTAATGTAAGCAAAAATTTTTACATTCAAAGTTTTTTTTGCCTTGACCGTAGTAGTTCCGTTGCAATGCCGAGCACCATTTGTTGATTTTTTTTTTCAATTCAAAAAAATGACCCCAAACGCGAAAGTGTCCTTTTTGCTTTCAAGTAGGGTTGAGCCCCGACCCCCGACACTGTTTTATGAAAGCTTTAGGTTGGACTTCAAATGGGCTTGGGGTGCCTTTAAATGACTTTCTAAGACTTACTGTGCTTTTGAAATATTTCTCTTACTTTTTTTCGACTTTTTATGAAAATTTCTCCCCCGACAGCAGGAGCCTCCACCCCCGACATTTTTTTAGAATTCCCCAGCCACCCCCTACAAATTTGGTCGGGGTTTTTCGCCCCCGACATTCGGTCCCCGAAGGGTCGGGGCTCAACCCTACTTTCAACAAGTGGTACGCTTCTCATCAGTGTACATTTATGTTCTAGTATTTCCCTATATTAGAGCATCCCGACGGGGTCTCTTCTTTTATCAATCAATTCATTTAACCCGTAAAGAAATTTATCCCGAGACAACAATGGAAAAAAAAGTAAAATCAACAAAAGTTTGAAGAATTTTTTTAGCAATTAAAAAAACATGAAATTTCAATTTGTTCCAGTGGCTTTTCCTCACCAAGACGATCTTCCATTTGTTGTGGCGGATGTGCAAATTGTTCCAATTGTGCCACTATTTGGCGATCATCCGTAAATTTGGCCATCAAATCATCACATTTTGCCAAATGACTTTGCACCTCTTCACTGATAAATTCATCAACCACTTTTTTCATTTTTTTGTTAACACTATGCTCTTTTTTGTGAATTTTTTCATTGTATTTCGCGCAATTAGGCCTCATTTTTACATAGCGCGCAACAAAAAGTTTTCGCGCTTCGACTAGCCATTGGAACTCAAAGTTGTACATGCGTAATACCAGGAACGGGTTTTTCTGTAATTTCAAATGTTTTAAATGTAGATGATAATAGGGATAGAACCGGATGCCGAAAAATTCCCGAATTCCGAACCAGTGATGTAACGGGTTGAGAAAAAGTTCGGGTTCGGGTTTCGGGTCGGGCACTCGAAAAATTTCGGGTTCGGGTTTCGGGTCGAGAAAAACCTCGGGTTTCGGGTATCGGGTTTCGGGTTTTTTGAATTAATCCCGAAAAAATTTTTTAATGCAATTTTTCTGTTTAAAATTTTACTCACCGCTAACTTTTTTTTGCATTGAACTTAAATAAAAAATTGTTATGGAGGGATGTGGGCCTGGCGGTGCCGATAGGCGCCGCCAGGAAATTTTTGATATTTTTAAGCGGATTTTGTTAAGAAAATCTGCCCAAAATTGCATAAAAGGCGGCAATTTTTCAGCGTAAATTTGATTTTTTGCGCTGATGTACTGAGAACATGGTGGGGCAGCAGGCGGTGCCGACAGGCGCCGCCGGAAAATTTTTGAGAATATTGTTGGGCTTGTTAAGAAATATGTCACAAAAATTGCCCTTAACCATAATAAAATTAATTTAAAAAATTAAAATTTAAAAGAGGTTAATCCCACTCCAAAAATATTTTTTAAAGTCGAAAAGATTTGAGAGAAATTTAACATTTATTTCCCTGCATAAAAAGTTAAAGGTAAAATAATAAAAATCCTTTTATAAACAGAGGGATTCGAACCCACACCATATATTCCTGTGAAACATAGAACACAAACCACTCGGCCATTAGAAATTAGAATAATTTGTCATAATTATATTATAAATTCCCATTTCTCTCCTTCTTTTCTCAACATTTTACTCAAATCCCCATTCTTACCAGTGCATATTTTTTCGTCTATGTAACGGGTTGAGAAAAATTTCGGGTTCGGGTTTCGGGTCGGGCACTTGAAAAATTTCGGGTTCGGGTTTCGGGTTGAGAAAAACCTCGGGTTTCGGGTTTCGGGTCTCGGGTTTCGGGTTCGGGTTTACATCACTGCTCCGCACCAGCAACGGACCGCAACATACCGGCGTCATCATGGGGTGTATGCTTTTACATATTAATGAATATAGAAAATATATGCTTTTAAATGAATATAGAAAATGTATGCTTTTAAATGATTGTAGATAATTAGGGCTGTCAAAAAAGGGCACCAAAAAGTAGCGAAAAGGGCACCAAAAAGTAGCGAAAAGGGCACCAAAAAGTAGCGAAAATGGCGCCCTAAAGGGCACTAAGAAACTCCAAAAAGGGCATGAAAAGGGCACCAAATGTCAAAAGGACACCAAAAAAAAGGGCATTAAAAAGTTTCAATCACGGATGTTTTCAAGACATTTAAAGCCAAAAATTTTTAAATCAACAAAATTTCATGGAAAATTAAAAGGTGTTTAATTTTAAAAAAAAACTAATTTTTTAGGTGCACATTTTTTAATTTTTGATAGAAAAAAAATCGATTTTTACTTGAGTACTTTTTAATTTTGGGCAGGAAAGGTCTAAGGGTGCTTTTTTTAAAAATCGAATCAATTCTTAGGTGTGCATTTTGCTAATTTTCAACCAAATTTAGGACAAAAATTCAAAAAAATGCCAAAAAGGGCATGAAAAGGGCATCAAGTTGCCAAAAAGGGCATGGAGTGCTTTTAAATGAATATAGATAATATATGCTTTTAAATGAATATAGATAATATTCTCCCCCACCCCGCGCATAATTTAGTTAATAAAAATAATTCCAACAAATTTTTGGATTGCTAAATGCCCCGTTGGACCCAAATTATTTGGGGTGTTTTTAATTGATAATTAATGCTAAATCACGATGGATTTCTTATACTATGTATAAAATAATTCGCTAATGGCATGAAAAGAAAGAGCAGCGGTAAAGGTATATTGAGAGAGCAGTTTGTTTCCAACTCACCCCTTTTGTTTCCTTCAAACTTTTGATTTGATCGCTAATTTGTTTTTCTGTTTCAATAATGTCTAATGGATTCGAACATTTGGTCACTACTGCATCTCTAATTTGTTCATAGTTTAGACCACAATATTTTTTGCTCAAATAAATGATACTGTTCTTGGCGTCAAGCAACTCTTGAATTTCTTTCACTCCAACGTTCAGCTTGAACCTGTCTTCATTAAGGGCCTTTAGCAAAAACTAAATATAATTCAAATGAAATAGGTACATAATTATAAAATAAATCAAAACAATTTTTTTGGTTGCCAAAATTTGTCAGGACCAATTTTAAGATGGAATATTTTTAAAATGTATTATTTTTATTACTTTAATATTACAGACACTGATGTACATAACCTCAAAATCCTGTAGCATCACTCTTTTTGCCATAGGCTTTAGTAGTTGATGGCGTTTTTGAAGTGCTGCCTTGATAGGTTCCTATAATTATATCCCTGTTTATTTTATGTTTTTATTTATCCATTATTTTATTAATGTTTTTTATTATCTGAATAAAGAAAATAAAATTACTTACTGTCAGGTAAGACTGAAGACCAAAATAGCCTAACTTCAAGTCTTCCTTATAACGTTGGATTAGTCCTTCAGCTTCATTAATCATGCTAAAGGTAGAGAAGCCGATTTGTGAGTTTCGGAATGAAAAAATGATCCGACAGGAAAAATTAATGAGTCATGGGCTTGATTTTTTGTCTATACCGGTCATCCCATTTTCCAAAATTCCTAAATAGGTAATGTGCATTCGCCCATAATTGTCTGGTTTTGAAAAGAAACGACCAATTGGTGTGTTCTGGATGAAAACCTGTCACTTTTTGATTTTTGTTCATCCTTTTTCTTATCTTCCATTGGATTAGTAAGACTCCAATTTGCGCCATTAATTATCGATTTCTGTTTCGCAATGTTAGCATGAATGTCTGTCTCCCATTTCTCATTAGCCTCGGCAATGGGCTTTTGCAAGCTTAGGTAGTCAGCTAAGTCTTTTAAAAATTGGGCATCCGTTTCTTCTAGCACAACATTCACATGGGCTAAACGCATAGATTGTATTAATTTAACAATTTTTCTTTAATTTTTATCATCTTTACACGATGGTCTATGTATCACCGGAGGGCGACATGAAGTTTGGACATCAGAAATTATGGGATACTAGCGTTTGGGCACCAAGGTGAAAGGTTCAGAAATGTTTAAATAATGATAAGACTGAGTCTTTTGACTACTATTTCCAAAGAAATTTTAAGTCTCCAAAAAAAAAACTATGTTTCTTGTGTATTGCAAGTTTCACGTCAACAATTTTAGTTCAATTTCGCAAAATGCAGATAAATAGAATGAACTTCTAACCTCTATATCGCACACCTTTGAATCATAACCTTTAAAAAGCTTTTCGTTTGAATTTTGAACAAATGTTTAAATTTAACTCCGTTTTCGGTATTTTGCAAATGCACGAACACTGTCACAAGTTTAAGGCAGGTCGTAACTAGGGCTAGGCGGTTCCGGAACTTTTCACAAAATCGGAACCGTAACTAGGCGGAACTTAAAAACCCGGAACCGGAACGAAATTTTTCAGTCGGAACCGAACCGGTTCCGGAATCAAAAGGGGACCAAAATTGGCCTAAACAGGGCTAAAAAGCAATCGACCGTATCTTTGACCTTACCGTATTTCCTCTAATAGAACCCCCTTATGTTTGAACCCCACCTGCTGGAGGGGTAAAAAAAAATTTATTTAATATTTTTCAACATTCCAAAATATATGTCAAATAACCACCTACTTTCGCTACGCCCCAAATGGGACAAAGGGGGAATCCCGCCACCCGAAATGGAAGAAAATTGTTTTATTCCAGCAAAAGGAAACAAATTTGGGAAAATTTGCCCAACCCCGCCCCCGCCCGAAATCAACCCCCCAAAGATTTTTTTTCTGGTTGCGGACTTAGATATTTTGCGTTTTTTTTCTAACAGTCTTAATTAATCATTAATATAATTTTTTATTTTGCTTATCTTACCTTTTGATGATGATCGTATCTTTGGTATTGCGTTCATTTTACTTTTTACCTTGGTCGATTAAAAAAAATTAAATCGCGAAAACAAATTAGGAATTGGCTCAAAAATAAAAGATGTTTAAAACCGCCTTGGTGGCCGAACCTTTAGACAATGCTCTTTCGACAATGAACCTTTCGACAACGCCAAATACTATTTTCAAAAAATAAATCATTTCCTACTTAATTATATTATTTAAATATTATTATCAATGTTTCAATTCGAAAAAGTATGTTTACCTATAACAACCCTTAATTTACATCTTCTGATCGAAAAAAATAATATTTTCTTCATTCCGACATAAATTCATCAGTCTAAATTTCCAGACGTACATCTGCTGGTGTTCTTCCTTGTCTACTTACTTAAATCAAAAAAAGGATATGAATTGAATTGGCCAGCGGCGGATCGGACGGATGGGCTGGTGGATGGAGAAGGGACGCGAAAGTTGGCGGGGGGAGAGCGGATGATGAGTGAGCGCCGGGGGGGGGGGGGGGGGGGGAGAGGCGGTATGGTACGTTTCCGGACCGCCGTTTCCGGACCAAGCCAGTTCCGGACCGCCAGTTCCGGACCGCTTGAAAAGGGACATTTCCGGACCAAAATTTATTAACAAAAATAATTTTTTTTTAAGTATTTGAAAAACAAGGCCTAAGGTAGGCTTAAGGGTAATGTTTCGACCTGGATTTTTCCCAAAACTAATTCCTAGGGGTATTTTAAGGCGCTGAAGAAGAATCTGGCCTTCTTTTTGACCAATTTTGATAAAATGTTTTAAAAATGTATAAATCACACCACAAAAAAATTGCTTTCATGGATTTAGGTAGTATTTTTTTATGTTATTTGATAATCTCTAGTTTTCACATATTTATTGCTTCAAATATGTAAATTACACTATTTTTCGACATTTTCTATGGTTATTGCCCGACCTGAGAGCAGGTCTTTTACTTCGTGATCCATTCCCGAGTTCCCGAAATTATTATTCCCTAAGGTTCGGGGACGAAACTGTTTAATCCACTTTCAGAAATTACGATCAAAATTTGTGAAAGCATTAATTGTAGAGCCTTTGATTAATGACACCAAATTTTGTTAAGTATTAAGAAAGTCAAAGCCCCAAAAATTGCTCTGGACTCTCCAAGTTGGCAGTTTTACTAGGGGAATTTTTGGTCGTCCGAGCTTCTAGGGGTTAAAAGAAATAAAAATAAGGACAAAATAAATTAGGTAAAGCATATAAATTTGGAATATTGAAGAAATAAAAACCCAAGTAATAAATTTGCTTTAAGCAAGAATCCTATTTATTCAGCCCCTACTAACACATTCATTGGGTTGCACTGTTTGGTTGACGTGGGGTTAGGCAATTGCCACCAATTTTTTCTATCTATACATGCCTATTATAATGCATATTTCCATTTATACAATGCATATAAATTATGCCAGTGAATATATTTCATTTCTTAGCAAGCATTTTTCTATCTTTAGGCATAGAATTTGTCATTTTATTTAAAACAAGCCAATATTCATAGAATTTACTATTCAGATGCTCCAAAAAGGCCAGTGCACGCTTTGCCAAAAATTGGTAACATGCCAAAAGAGGCCTTTACCGCTGTATATTTCAATCTTCGTGATCAATAGAATTGATTTAAATTGTAAAATGCATTTGTAGCTAAATTATTATTTAATTTTTCTTAATTTAATAAAAGTTGAATTTTTGCTAAAAAAAGAATTACCGTAATTTCTAAAATAAAGCCTCCCTCAAGTATAGCCCCCCCCACTGAAATAAAGCCCCCCTTTTGAGGAGGGTTGAAAGTTAGAGCCCCCAGGGCTTTATTTTAGGTATTACGGTAGATTATGAATGAATTCTCATCTTTTTCAGAGTTGGCTGTAGTACGAAAAGTAGAATATTATTTTTAACTAAATTTCCTTAAGAGGAATTTTGAATTTATCTCCCTCGAGGGCGGGGCGTTTTTTGTTTGATATTCTTTTCCACCAAATAAGTTGAACTTGAGAAGTTTTGTTTTAGTTTCGTCATTAAGACTTAATCCAGTTTCGTATTCAGACTAGTTCGACATTCGGATCGCTATCCAAACACACACTTAAGTAGACATACTTGAAATGGGATTTTTTTGAGTTTGAGATTTTTAAGATTTTATATTGTTTTCCTTTATAAAATAAAACCAAATTAAAATAGTATTAATCAAAGTAAATACGTAAATAAACATATTGAATAATTACTAGGCATCTTATCACTAAGTATAAATAATCTAAAAAATAAATTATTACTTATTTATGTTAAATTTATAATATATTAAAAAGACAATGTTCCATAAATCTTCATATAAAATCGATTAAACTAATTAAAATACTAAATAACAATTATCTTTTTAATTACTACTGAAATTATTTACCAATTTAAACAAGTAAATAATAATAAAAAAAATTAGAACTTTCAAAAAATTGAATATATTTTTGAGAAAAACTTATCCTTATTTCAAAAAAATGTTTTTCAACATTGAGGCAAATTAATGTGAAAATCCCGGAAATTTCAAGGACTTTTGAATTTTTTTTAAATTCAAGTCACATATTATAGTTTAATTTTATTATCCGCCATCTATTATCACTTCTTGCAACTTCTTGCGCTATAACTTTTTTTAATCCAACCAATTTCTACAAATTTGGTATTATATGTTAAAAACTAATAATCCGATTATATACAAATGCGGTCAAAATAATTTGAAATAATGGAAAACACTAAATGGTTAAACGAAGAAGAAATCTGGGTTAAATGATCAAACAAAAATAGCGGAAAATAAATGAGCCTTGATGGGTCAATCCTTGTCTGAAAAACTCGGAAAAGGATCAAACTAAGTGCCTTAAAAGGAATACCAAATACAAAAAATAATCAATCCCTTTGCTTATCATCCGCCTTATCATCACCGAACATATATCCACATTATCACTACTTTATGTTGTACTCCTTGAGGCCTTTTTCTGCAAGGAATTTATTTATCCATTTTTCTCTGTTATTAAAACTAGCTTTGTTGATTTGGTGCTTTTTGAACTCCATCTGCAACTGTTCCTCCACTTGCTCGTCCAAATTCTTGCCGATTTTGTCCATGTTGTCTTTGTTCAGTTCAATCTTTAGGAAGCCGTTGTCCTCACTTGCGATCTTCACAAGATGGTTGTACAAACGTACCGCACCAGCAACGGACAAAAACATATCTTCATTGTGCGCATGCTTTATTAATTTAATTAATTATCATCAAATATTCTCGTTCATCATTTTATTAAACAAAAACATTTCACACATTTTGGACACAAAAATTTGGCTTATTCACCCACCCCTTTCGTTTCCTTCAAACTTTCAATTTGTTTGCGAATTTGATCCTCTGTTTCAACAATTTTTGACTCATATTTTTTTGATTCTTGTTCAATTTGGCGCTTGTCCATTCCAAAATATTTTTGGCTCAAATAAATGATACTGTCCTTAGCGTCAAGCAACTCTTGAAACTCTTTCGCTTTAACGTTCCTTCTGAACTTGTCTTCTATTTTCATGGCGTTTAGCAATAACTGAATTAATGAAACGAGAATTTGATGATTTGAAACTATGAAATCAAAACTACTGTATTTTCTCTAATAGCCGCCCCCTCCCTCCATTCCCCCCCCCCCCCCCCCCCCCCCCCTCCCCCCCCCCCTTCATACCAAACAACACCAACTCTACCCACCCCCTCCACCACCCCCCCACCC
>JAKKIK010001849.1:0-13866 GCA_024500135.1 Heterodera carotae | reverse complement strand
TGATCGAACCCGGATACCGGGGGTGTTTGATCGAACACGGAGACCGGGGGAAGGGTTTTTGATCGAACCCGGATACCGGGGGTGTTTGATCGAACCCGGATACCGGGGGAAGGGTTTTTGATCGAACCCGGATACCGGGGGTGTTTGATCGAACACGGAGACCGGGGGGAGGCTTTTTGATCGAACCCGGATACCGGGGGGAGTCAGGAAGCGCTTAGTTCCGCTTTGTGCCCCCACTTAAAATTTCCAACAAAAAAATATCAATGCGCCTAGTGGTCCGCGCAGACGGCACATTGGCACTAAATACCCAACAACCAAATGCATTGAATCCCCCCCGACAAAATGCCATGCCATCCATCGCCGCAATAAAGTGTCATGAGAGAAATGTGGCACGCGAAAGGATGGATATGGGGGGAGGGGTGGAGGTGGGTGAGGATATATGGATGGAACGGGGAAAGCCTCGGGGGCAAAACCGCCACTTCAACGTGCCAACCAATGACGGATGGGGGACAAACTACACTGACAATACCTA
Organism: Heterodera carotae; assembly: GCA_024500135.1. Classification (NCBI taxonomy): domain Eukaryota; kingdom Metazoa; phylum Nematoda; class Chromadorea; order Rhabditida; family Heteroderidae; genus Heterodera; species Heterodera carotae. Next base: position 13,334 of record JAKKIK010001849.1, on the reverse strand, counting down.
CCCTCAACGGCCATCAATCATTTTGTGGTGTGCCCATACAGCCCTAGTGAGCGCGCTTCGCTGGCCCCCGCCGGCACTTAATCCGTTTGGCGCGCGACGATGCCGTCGCGCTGGTGGCGGCTTTATCTTCCCTCCTCCGCCCCTCCAAACATTTGTGCCACCATTTTTTTATCGAGGCATCTCTCCCTCATCTGTCTCTCTCTTTATATCTCTCTATCTTATACCCCATAACATTTTTTTGTGCTTCCCCCCCCCCCCCCGCGCCCAAGGTGAGGAGAGTAAGAGACAGACCATCCGACTCCGGCTTCATCTCCTCTCCCCCGGCTTCTTCTCTCCCGCGGCTTCATCGCCTCTCCCCGGCTTCATCTCCTCTCCCCCGGCTTCATCTCTTCCGCGGCTTCATCGCCTCTCCCCGGCTTCATCTCCTCTCCCCCGGCTTCATCTCTCTCCCCTGGCTTCATCTCCTCTCCCCCGGCTTCATCTCCTCTCCCCCGGCTTCATCTCTTTCCCCCGGCTTCATATCTCCCCCCCCCCGGCGATGGGGCGGCGGTGGCAATCTCATTCATATAAGCTTGGTGATGTACATATAAGACTACTACATACACTAATTTGACATGGTCGATGGTACAAAAAAGTTGCCGCCCCGGAGGGCATCAATTCATCCATCCATAGCAAATTAGCGACACTTTAAGGAGGACAGCGCTTTTTTTTCTTGGTGGCAAGGTACAGGAAAGATTTGTGTTCAAAATTATGACACTGAAGAATGGAAAAAGGAATGAATTTGTGTAAAAATATTCTATTTTTTTGTTGAAATTATTTACACTATTGTAGTTCCCCAAATAAAAGTCCCCCCCCCCCCCCCCCAAATTTGAGCCCCCCCCCCCCCCTCCAAAATTAGAGTCCCTTCGGCATATTTTACGGATAAAAAATTTTGTGAAATTGGGCGGACTCGGATGGATGGACACGGTTAATGACAGCAAAATATTGGTGTTTGGGTACGAAATTTCCAAATTCCTTTTTTGAGGACTCAAAAACTCATTTTTGTTGTTTACTTTTTTTGAATTTTAAAAATTGATTTTTTTAGAGGGTGGATTTTTTTTTGAAAAACCAAAATTTTACAAAAATTAAACTTGGAAAAGGATGCTAATTAATTACATTGGCACATATTTTGGCAATTTTTTTTTGAATTGTACGAACTACTTGCTGCTCAATTGACCCGATTTATTTGGTCTACTTTTTGCTTTGAATTTAGGCATATATTTTTTTTGGACAAATAAAATTAAAAATGCCCCAAATTTACTCGACAAAAACAACAAAAAAAAGATGGCTTCTAAACATGTAGAGCTTTCGAAAGTTTACCAATAACATAGAAATTGGCGCACTAACAAAAAAAAAGTTATTGTCCAAAAACATGGGCCGTCGGCGAGTCGTCATGTACCAGTGATGCCGCGGGTTGAGAAAAACCTCGGTGTTCGGGTCGGCATCACTGTCATGTACCCGCTGCAGCTGCTGTTGACGATGAGACATTGACCATAGAACTCAGCATTGCATTATAGCCCAAATATGCGCGATATGTTTTTATGTGCCAAAAAGCCAAAATTAAGTCGCTCTACATCAAACATTGTTCGGAGAAAATGCTATTTTTGGGCTTCTCTCGCCATAACTAAGCCGCCAAAAAAAAAATGTAAAAACATAAAAATCCTATCCCTAATTATAAGCTCTACAAAATGTCTGCAAGAAGCGTGACGCTAAATGCAAAACCCGCTGAGCTGATTCAAAAAAAGCCAAATTTTGCGAAATGAATAAAAAATGCAATAATTTTGAATAAATTTTTTGAAATAATTGCCCGTTTTAATTGCAAATATTTTGGCATTTTTTAGAAAATGTTTTATTAAATATTATAGAGGTGTTTAGCAAATTTAAATCCGCGCTATACTTATCTAGAGGTGTATAAAAACTTGGAAAAGGATGCTAATTAATTACATTGGCACATATTTTGGCAATTTTTTTTTGAATTGTACTAACTGCTTGCTGCTCAATTGACCCGATTTATTTGGTCTACTTTTTGCTTTGAATTTAGGCATATATTTTTTTTGGACAAATAAAATTAAAAATGCCCCAAATTTACTCGACAAAAACAACAAAAATTGGCACAAAATGCGCAACATAAAAAATAAATATGATCACAAAGCAAATGTCCACCCAAAAGAAGAATAAAAATAATATAATGACTAGTGCTGGGATTTTTAGGCAAAAAAATTGCAAAATAGGCACTAAAAATTTTCAAACACCAATTTTTTCAAGATTTTTTAAATCAACAAAAATTATTGGAAATCAAAAGGTGTTTTAATTTTATCAAAAACTAATTTTTAGGGACACATTTTTTGAACTTTTGATTTGCAAAAAATCGATTTTCACTAGCGTACTTTTTGAATTTTGGGCAAGAAAAATCGGTTTTTAAGGGGTGCTTTTTTTTAAAAATTCGAAAATTCGATCTTTAGGGGTGAATTTTGCCAACTTTCCACTAAATTCAAGACAAAAATTCACAAAAACGCCAAAAAAGGCATGAAAGAGGCACCAAAAATGCCGAAATAGGCACAAAAATAGGCGCCTAGGCATTAAGCACAAAAAGTCCAAAATAGGCAAAAATAGGCATTATAAAGTTGATCCTAGAAGCACCAAACCAAGCTAAAAACTCGTTTTTTGTGCTTATCTCAACGTTATAAGTGCGCAAAAATTTTAGGCATTTGCCTAAAAATCGCATCCCTAGTAATTATATAGTTAAGATACAAGAGAACGGACAAGATCAGATCCTGTGCAGGCTTTTACAGGATCCTATCCAGAACCCTGTGATTTTGGGCACCAGCCAGCAGGATTAATTACGTAAACTAAGGATTATGATCGATGCTGGGCGGTTAAAACACCAAAGGGCGGGATTTGATATGATCTTCTTTAAGAGAAGCGGCTAATAGGCCTGGTAGCTCAGAGGAAGAGCAGCTGTCCACGGTTTGGATGAAGGTCGTGGGTTCAAATCCCACCCAATCTTTAACATTTTGCCGAATTTCTTACTATTATTAGACAAAATCAGACTTTCGTGCGAAAGTTAGAGAATAATTTGCGTTTAAAAAGATAACAATATGACCTCCGGTTTCCTGAATAGAAACCAGCTAAAGTAACAAAATAGGTTTTATCTTTTCATGCCATTTAAAAAGTGCATTATTTGTTTTGTTTGTTTAAAAAGGTAGCGCGGCACAAAGGTCACAAAGCCGGCGGAATTAAATTTCGACAATTTGCAGCTATTCAAATAAATTTGGCACAATAGAGGAAAGCACTTAGGTATGGCTTATATAATGAATTTACACAGACCTCAAACATCGGCACAAATTCAAGGGCGGCTTGTTTAAACAAAAATGGTTGCATGATAAAAAGCCAAAACTTTTGTTGTCGGTTACATTACTAAATCAATTAATAAATTAACGTTGAATAAATTAAAAATGCTTTTCAACATTCTCATTTTTTTGGCATTATTTTCATCATATCCAACAGCAGAAGCGACAATTACGCTTTCATCCACCGTATCAAACTCATGGTCGAGCGGACAAACGCTTCGATTGGTGTTCACCAACAGTGGCTCATCATCTGTCTGTGCAGTGACGTTCAGCATCTCATTTCCATCCGGAGTATGGCATTTATTTATATTTTCTAATTTAGGTTTTTGCGACCCAACCCTTCGTGGGCGAGGCTAAGCACCGACCCCTAATCTGTCGGAGTTTTAGGGATCCTCAATCGAAAATGAGGCAACCTTTCTTTTAAATCTTGGCAAAATGAGTTGGTTTTAGTTTGCTAATTTTGTCGTACAAAAACCCTAAAACAAAACATATATTGGACCAATAAAAAACCAAGAGTATTGTTTTTTGATTATTGGTTGGTAAGAAACGATCAAAATTCAAACACAGAGTATTGATTTGATTTATTGGTTGACCAGTATTTTACAAAAAAGACTTGCTGGTATTTGTTGTTTTGGACCAATATATTGGTCTACGCAGGACCAATAGAAAACCAAGAGTCTTAATTTATTCTATATTTAAATTTAAAATTTTTGTAGACAACTCTTTCGTCCTCTTGGAATATGAACGCGGTCAGTGGCTCCACCACGCAGTACACGCTGCCAACCTGGACCAGCATTGCCGCAAATGGTGGCACTTACACAGACACTGGGCTGACCACGAGCGGCACTGGCACACCGACACTCAGCGTGGTATCATCTACGGCATGCGGCAGCAGCAGCAGTAGCAGCGGCAGCAGGTAAATAATAGAGCTGCTCGAGACCCAAAATTTCCCGAGACTCGAGAACCGAGACCGAGACTTGACACCGAGACTCGAGACCGAGACCGAGACTTGGTACCGAGACTCGAGACCGAGACCCAAAAAAACCGAGAAATTTCTCGACTCGAGAACCGAGACCGAGACTTTTTGGTGAAAAAACCGAAAAAAATTCTCCGCATTGACAAAAAAAGTTAAAAAATGCCAGTTCGGTTTGTAAAATGACTTTATTTCAGGGCTCCCATCGAAATTTTTCGGAAATAAGAACATCGAAGGTTAAAATAAGATTTTGGGGTCCAAAATAAGAACATTTTTAAAACGTTGTTTTGAGGCTTAATCTTGCATTTTATTCAATAAAATCAGCATTTGCAACATATTTTTCACTAGAAACAATTTTTTTGAGCAATTTGAGAGCTTGAAAAAAACTAATTCATCTGGGTGGGATCTGGTGGTGCCGATAGGCGCCGCCAGGAAAATTTTGAAAAATTAAAAACTAGTTTGTTATCAGAATTTGCTACATTTCTACGCTTATTCGCATCTTATTTTCATTAAAAACACCTTTTTCTGCGGCGAGAAGGTGGGGCGGGCGGCGGTGCCGATAGGCGCCGCCGGGAAAAATTTGGAAGAAAATGACTGGATTTGTTAACATAATTTGGTCCCTTTTCACTAGAGACCGGACAAGAGGCTCGGTCGGTTTTTTTCGGTTAAAAACCGAAAATCGAAAAAAACCGAAAAAAAAACCGACCGGTCCGATCTCTACTTTTCATGTCTTATTTAAATTTAAGAAGGCAAAAATTGCAAGATTTTTGAAGCCAAAAGTCGGATTGTGAAAAAAAGGTTGCAGGGTAAAGGAATAGAACTTCCAACTTACGATGTGCCAAACGGGCACACTAACCATTCGGCTATCAAACCATTTTAAGTAGACATAATGTAAAAAGACTTTGAAAAGAAAATATTTTGATATTTCAAGTAAAAATTGAAAGTAATTTTCAAATTTTTTAGTATTTTGGCCCAAAAACCCAATCATTAGGGGTGCATAAAAAGTCTCGGAAACCGAGACCGAAACACCGAGACTCGAGACCGAGACCGAGACCCAAAAAAACCGAGAAATTTCTCGACTCGAGAACCGAGACCGAGACTCTCGAGCAGCTCTAGTAAATAATACAGGTATTATGTACATACCGTATTTTCTCTAATAGCCGCCCCCCCTCTATTTGTCGCCCCCCTCCAATTGCCGTCCCCCCCCCCTCGAGGGGGTATTGAAAAATAGCCGCCCCCCTCTATTTGCAGCCCCCCTCCACCCCCCTCCTCTATGGGAGAAATTTTCGAAAATTTTTAGGAAAAAATAAAATAACTAAATTGGTTTTGCTGAACATAACGGACAGAAACTACCTGGTTTAATAAAATTACCGGGCTAAATGAAGTTTTTTTTGGACGTGGATTGCAAATCCACAACAAAGTCAAGATGCAAACAATAAAAAAAAATAATTATAAAAAAATATTTGATAAACCAATGATTTCCGGTACTGTTAAGGATTTAGCAAAAAGATAAAAATTTCAGGATTGGTATCCATAATCCGTTAGAGATCCAAAACCGCAAATATTTTAGTACCAGCTCTGTAAAATTCCGGTGCAGGGTGGTCTGGTTCGTGATTTAGAGCTTGTTATTTAGATAGTCCGAACGTCGAATATATATTAGGTACCATAAAACCGCTCATTTTTCTGATTTAAAACTAATTATGGCATTTTTTGACACCCGGTTTTGTCTATTCGACTTCATTGTACATTCAGACCTTTGGCAGGAATTTTGAAGAAATTGATTTGTTTAAGATAAAATATGAATTTGTGTATTTACAGCAATCATTTGTTAGAATTATAGGGAAATTATGGAAATAAAAATTTAGTTGATCGAAAAATAGCCGCCCCCCCCCCCTCCAAAAGATTTTGTTATGTGTTACAATTTGAGACAGAATTTAAGCAAATTCGAAAAAAACCATTGAAATTAAAATAGAAAGGCTCAAAAAGCTGTCAAAATCGAAATTATACATAAGCATGGTGTGAAGAACCCGGATTAAAGCATTTTTTAAAGCTGCAGACCCTCAAAATAGGCAAATTTTGCTAGATTATGCATAAGCATGGTGTGAATAAAAAAGCCGGATTAAAAAGCATTAACAGAAATTTCTTAATTTGTTTTTTCCGTTTATTTTAAGCTCTTCATCGAGCAATTCATCTTCCTCATCATCATCCTCCTCCTCTTCATCATCATCAGATACATCAGCGGCCACGCTTGTTGTGGCACAAGTGTACACCACTGCTGACACGTGTCTGTCCGAAGCGGCGGCAAGTGGCCCGATCACTTCAAATTTGAACACGCCAATCACTGGGGGCCAATTCACATTCTACGGCATTGGTGGACGCGGAGCGTGCGGACTTGACACGGACACTGTTAGTTGAAAAAAAACAATATTTTCTGCCCTATTTTGCGCATATTTTAAAATTAATTTAAAACATAGTAGGTACGTATAATTTTAATCATTTTTGATTTTTCAATAATTTCTTCAAATTTGGGGACAAAAAAAGGTAAATATGAAATAAATTCAAAAATATGGAAGAAAACGGATATGAAAATCCATAGCTTCTAGTTGTTAGCGAGTAAATTTAAGCAAAAAGTCTAAGGGATTAAGCATCTCAATAAAAAAATAGACTTTTAGTGCGAAAAAATCATTTATTGCCTATAAAGTTGACTGCAATTGTCCCCCATTGATGTCTTTTACCCCCATCCAATATGCCTGGGGGCGGTCCTTTTCACCTTTATCACTCTCGATATATAATCTTCACCCAACTTTGTCCCCCACTTCACTCTTAGTTGGATCAGGATCCCGCCCCCCCCCCCCCCCCCTCCCCTTCCCCGCCTCGAATCGGGGGAGGCGTCTGTCTATGTCATTGTTAACCCACAGAATAAAGACATGACTGTTAAACAACATCTCGGGGACAGGGTTGCCGCGGGTCGAGAAAAATATCGGGCCGGGTTTCGGGTCGGGTTGGCCGAAAAAAGTTCGGGTCGGGTTTCGGGTTAGCAAAAATCTCGGGTCGGGTTTCGGGTCGGGTCGGCTGAAAAAGCTCGGGTCGGGTTTCGGGTAACTCGCAGCAACCCTGCTCGGGGATGTGTCTTTCAATGGATTTGGTCCATCCCACAATCAAAGTTTATATAAAATTTTCTACTTACCTTCCATAACAATTACCTATGTTTTAATGAAACCAAGATAATGTGTAAGAAAATTATAATATTTTTTTGTGCAAATTTTTGTCAAGCCTACAATGTCGGCAGCAGCTTCCGGCACGCTGTTCAACACAAGCGCCGTTTGGGTTGCTTCATGTATGCCCGATGGTCGTTACATGCTGAATGATCCAATTTGCATGAACAAATGCGTCCAAATCGAATACAATGGCAGAACGTAACAAAAATTTTGGGTGGTTTTTTTTTTGTCAAAATAATTTTAAATTTCATTTCTACTATTAGCCTAACTGTCCCAATCAACAATCAATGCCCGGAATGTGCAATTAATCATGTGGATTTGTCCACTGACGCATTCCTATGGTTGGAGCCAGCCGGTGGAACGGTTGGAGTGGCGACTGGTAATTTAATTTAAACTTAAAATTATTGATTGATTGTCCTTAATTTTAAGGTGCAACCATTACCTACTTGGAGTGTGCTTAAAATGATGCAAATTTAAAAAGTACAATCAGAAGGATAACAAGAATCGTTCAACTAAAATATAATTTAAATATTTTATAGCATTTTATATTCCAACTTTAAATAATCACCTTTTGTCATGCTAAATATGGAATTAGTTAGGTGGGGAAAGATATGAGAAAAAAGATTAAATATTTTCAATTTGTGTATTACACATTATTGCCGAATAAAGATTTGATTATAAAAATAAGATTTTTTGCATAATGGAACCTTAAAGTAACAATTTCACCAATTACACATGATTGCTCATATTTCGTCCTCTTCGGTAAATATTTTTAAAAAATTTTACCACAATTGACTTTTTGGCTTAATTACAATAAAATTTAAACAAATATATTGTTATTTTGTTTTTATAAAATTTATAATTATGTTCATATTTTACATTAGAAATAAAACTACCTAAGGTGTATGGTAAAAATTCGTTTATAAATATGCGCGCCTGATTTTCCTCTTTTTAGGAATTTTTGGTGCATTTTTTGCGATTTTAAATTCGGCTTGGAACCTTCTTAATTCGATTCAATTAACATGCGAATTTGTAACAAGAATATTTGTCATCAACAACGGACACAATGCCACTTTTTTAAATGAATAGGTCTTAAGCCACAAATCTTTGTTAAGTCACTTTATAAGCCAATAATATAATGCATTTTCTTCATCAGTTTTTTTTGTCCCGCTTTCTTTGTTCAAACGTACAACCAATAAACAATGAAGCAGCAGACACTTGCCAAGTTTCCTGCAAACAACAAAAAACTTTTAATCAGCAGATGTGCCCACGGACATGGACAATCCGTAAATTGTCCGGATAACGATTTTTGTGAAATCGGTTTGCGTCATCAGCGCATATCCGGGGATTGTCCGTGTAAAGACGGATATGGGTTGTGATTTTCAAGAAATCTGGCGGACACAGACCAGCAGGGCTGGACGAATTTCGTTTTCTCCCCTTTTTCGGCACTTTTTGAGTTCGTTTTTGTCGTTCAAATTTTTTTTCGTTACATTTTTTTCCAAAATTAGATATGTTCAGACACGGATTTAATAATTTGTGTCCGTGGGCATCCATGCTTTTTAACAGCTAAAAAAAGGACAAATAAATTCTAAACAATCAACTACCAATCACAGCGGTGAATGCGATGCTGTGCACAGTGCCGCCCGCACTCACATCTAAGGCAAAATTGTTATTCAATTTGTTTAATTGCACTTACCGTAGTTCTTATATTAAAGCCCTCCTGCAATAGAGTCCCCCTTGTAATAAAGACCCTTTTCGAGGTGGTTCGCAATATACAGACAAACTCAGTGAAATAAGGCAATAAATACAGCCCCCCTTGAAGTGCTTCGAAATAGCCAGCCCCCGGGGGCTTTAATATAGGACTTACGCTAATTTAAATTTATTTAACCGATAATATCGTCAAAATAAGCAAACGGTGCCATCTTCTTCGTTGACGTCTCATTGATCAGTTGTGACAATGGCATTGTTGTTGTATTCATGTTTAATGCACTACTAATCATTTTTTTGTTTGTTAACACTGTCGTCGTCGGAATGCCAATGTTGTCAAATTGTTTCGTCTCTAATGTCGACGAAAATTGTGTCGATTCAAATTTGTTTGGCATTGACGTGATAATGCCAGTGTCGTTGTCTATTTGTGCCGTTTGGGTTGTCGGCATTTGAGTGGAGTCGTCATCAACAAGTTCGGCTTTTTAAATTGGATTTTTTTTGATTAACTATTTAGAACCGTTAAAAAAGAAATGATCTATACCAGTAGTATTGCCAGTTTTTTTTGCCGGAATTAGTCCCGATACCGGTTTTGATCTGGTAATTACAAGTACCCTGTTCAAGGAACCACAAACAATAGTATGACTAAGAGTTGTTAGTTACAAAATTAAAACCCGATACCTTGGGGTCGAAAAACGCCCAATTTTTAAAAAATTGCTTTTTTTTATTTAATTATCCTCTTATTTTAAATTTTTAAATGTTGTCAAGATAAAAATCCTGAATAAATACATATAATTGCTAAATTTTGCTTTGAGTCTGATTGGTATCCTAGCTTGTAGCAAAGCAAATTTGTTTAAAAAATTGCGAAAGATTTCCCGGTTCTTTATTCCTCATCAAATCGTTGGTTTTGACTAATTTTCGGCATGGTGTCGCTTTTCTAGGGTATCTACTTTAACAATTGCAATTTCAAATGGGATGATTGCAACGTTATAAAAGTCACAAAATATTTCATTCTTGTGGGAGTCGGTGTTCATCCCCAACAATTTTTAGTGCACTCAAGCCATTCCCGAACAAAAATTTGGTCGATGCTACATTTTGTCACTGTTTGTCGGGTTGAATTTGGTCGATGGTTTTCGTACCCGGCATTTTGTCCCTGTTGTAGGGTTGAATATGTCGATGCTTTTTGTACACGGCATTTTGTACCCGCTAATCGGACTGAACCCCCTACTAAAACCCCGGACTCATTTCCCCTTGGCATATTTGAATAAATACATTTGCTCGCCATCGGCGGCACACCGCTGCTGCTGTCATTGTTGTTATTGTACAATGGGAAATTTGTGTTGCTCATGTCCACCATTTTGCGTCCGATTGTGCAAAAAGAGCAGCTGACAGTCAGCCCGTACAAATCCATCAATTCCTTTTCCACACTGTCACTGCAGGCGCCTTTCTCCGGGCTTTGGGTGCACCCATAATGTGTAAGCCAATCATTGCCTTTTTAGGGAGGAATTTGGTAATTCATCAAAAATTCGGAGAAATTCAAATTTTATTAAAGAATTCGGTAATCCATAAAAAAATTAAGCAAAAAAAAACACACAGGAGTTTGAAAGTATGTGAAAAAATAATTTATGGACCATGCTTCAAAGAGTGGTCTTTTGGAAAAAAATAGTCTTAACCACTATGCAAATAAATTTCAAAAATAAATTTATTTCGCTTTAAGAATTATTTATTTCAAAATTACTCTTGCTAGCCCAATAAAAAGTTATGACCAAAAATCAACTTTATGGGCATTAAAATGTCTTACTTTTCAAGACAAAACCCGAAACTGGAGAATGATGCCGACCCAAAAAAAAATTAGATTGTTTTCTCGTCTAGAGACCCAAAACTATCGAAAACTGCGTCAATATGCACTGTGCTTTTCGGACAATAGCTAAATTAATATAAAAATATTGGTTTTTATGACCTTTCTCGGCTTGGGACCATTAAATTTTATATTTCGAAAAATTAAAACTTTTAGCATGCCTTTCCAGCAGTGTGCAGCGTAGCAATGTTTGTTTGATGCTTGCCAAAAATATGTTGAGTCGCACTTCTGCTCCCCAAAGTGCTCGTCCAAACCAACGCCTTTCATTGTGCCCACAGTGTCCCTTCGGCATTTCAGACGGGCTAACAACAACAAAAAAAAAATAAATACCTAATTAATTATGCATTTAATTATTAAGAAATTGAAAAAGCATTGTTTTACCGGAACAATCCAAAAAGGGCATAAGGATGACGACGACGAACAGCAGCAGGTGCTGAATATGCATTTTCTAGGTTATTTTTTTATTAAATGGTGGATTTGATGAATTTATAATCCAGATTAGTTGTATTCCATAATTTTTAAAAACATAATTTTGGGTATATTCACGAAATGCCAGTCGAAAAAAGCCGTATTTCCTCTAATAGACTAAAACGAATGTCGACCGCAGTATAAATGAATTTCTTAGTATAATTAGGGCGTCCAAAAATATGCTATAATTTGAAAATGTACACCAAATATGCACAAAATTTCCGCAATATGCACCAAATATGCAGAATTCCTAAGTTAGGAATGCAAATTTTGAAATTTTTTTTTATCCTCATAGCGATATGTCTTTAATTTTCTTACCAAAAATACAAACGAAATATACATTTTATATTTTAATTGAGCCAAAAGTTATTTTTTAGAGGAGAAATTTTTGAATTTGGAGTATAAAATTCGATTTTTAGGGGTCTATTTTTTAAAAATAAAAAATCAATTCTTAGGTGTGTATTTTCTTTTTTATTGCATTTTTCTTACGGATTTTTTCCAAAAATCCCAAAAAAATGCAATTAAATATGCAAATAACGCCAAAATATGCAAATATGCACAAAATGGGAAAAATAGAATTTATGAAATCATGAGGAGACTCTCCACTCCATTTGACGCCCCACTATGGGGTCCACTCTAGCGGCAGAGAAAAACCCCTGTACTGTCTCGCTTTTTCTTTTTTTCTCTATATGTTCTCTCATTTTAGCGTACTGTCTTTACCTCCTCAATAATAAAAAAAAAGCACTTTGTTCTAAATTTTTTACTCTATCAGATCTTCATCACATTTTCATATCGTTTGAAAACAAAATTCTGCGCCGAATGATACTTTAATTTTCTAATTCTATTTGATTTTTCAAAATTTAGAATAAAAAGCAAAGTGCTTTTCTTTTTCTCTCGCTTTGCATTCTATTCCTTTATCTTTAACCGCACCAAACTTTCCGATAAGCGTAAATTGACTAACTTTTTTTGTTGACTTTAAATTTTCTTCCAATTTTCGCTACGGCTCTAAAATAAAATTCTATATCGAAATATATAAAAAAAATTTAGGGTTTGGCAAAATTTTTAAATTTTACTTAAGACGGGAAACTATGTTTCTAGAGGTTATCGGGGCCGCTGATCACGAATACAACATCCATTTTGATCAATTCCAGCTCCTTAACTATTGAATATGAAGAAAAAGTAATGTTCTTGAATTAGTGTAAAAAACAATGTACAGTTTGGCGCTTTGTTTAATTTTGTCTGCTGCTGGAGTGGACCCATAATGCCGGACTCGGTCATTAGAGTCCGCACGTTAGAGTCCCCACGTTAGAGTCCCCACGTTAGAGTCCCCACCACTAGAGTCCCCAGTGCATAAAGAGCACGGATATATCGAAATTTTTTTTTTTTAACAAAAGTTTGGAAAAACTAGGCCTAGGTTAGGCTTAAGGGTGATATTTTGACCTATATTTTTTTCCCAAAACTAATTCCTAGAGGTATTTTGAGGCACTGAACACAAATCTGACCTTCTTTTTAACCAGTTCCGAACCCCTAACCCCTAAATTCGAACAAGAAATCAAATTTTTTCTGAAAATTTAATTTTCTTAACATATTGCTTAAGCTTTGGCAAGCAGCCAAGCTTTAAGAGCATAGATTCAAAATTACACGCAAAAAGGAGCATGCGAAGACGGAGCAAGTAGTGGGGCGCCCGAGCGAGCGAAGGGTTGCGAGCGCCTGGTTAATGTCGG
>JAKKIK010001848.1:0-13867 GCA_024500135.1 Heterodera carotae | reverse complement strand
TACATGGCCAACTCGTACGCCCCCGACTCGTACTGCGACCTCTGTTATAAGTATAGACTGTCTAACCACTCACTGTCTGCACTCTCGTGCAAAATAGTACGAGTCGGGGGCGTACGAGTTGGCCATGTACGAGTAGGGTTTTTACCACTTGAACGCAACCATATATCAGAATGCCAATTTTAACAAACTTAAATTTTCTAATAAAACAAAAATATATTTTGAAATTTTGCTTTGCTTTAAGTTTGTTGAAGGGTGCTCTCCATGCGGGTGCTGCAGCGATGCACCAATTGTTGGACGAGTGGCTGTTTGATGCCAAGTTGCCGCCGCCCCAAACGCGCTGGTGGTTCGTGAAGATGGCGACACTGCCGTCGGCAGCGGCTAATGACGACGAGGAGCGTCGGTCATGCACCGCCGCTAACAACAGCGCCTCCAGCATCAACACGTACACCAACACTGAACCACCGGTGTACGGAGGACAGTTGTTCGACATGGGACGATTCCGCATTGGCCAGTGCGTTCGCGGGGCGGCTCGTTCCCGTTCGAATTGTTTCCCCCCCCCCCCCCCTCCCACTCCGAACCGAATGACGAAAAACTGTCATAATACTTAAACCTCGACCAATTCTAACCAAACTGGTACCAAGCGATTCATTTGGGATTAAGCATGGATAAATGTAAACCTAACGACTGAAAATAAGGATTGGAGTTAAAATTTGATGCCATCCGCCCCCCTCCCCAAAAAAATGTGTACACTTCCCCCTCCCACCCCCAATCATCACCAGAGCGCCCACTGATCTTGATCCGAACGCATCATTGTTGGACCAATCGTCGTTGGTCGGTGGCAGCATTGGCGGCGCCGCTACTACTGAGCCGTCCATCGCCAACTTGCTGCTCGTTTCTGTCCGCCTTGACAATGACGCCACCGTTTGGCCAGCACCGTTTTATGGATGCGGGGAACTGCTCGAACTGGTCAGTGTAATGTCTATTATTATTCTTGTTATTGGTTCTCTCCCCCCTCGCCAAAATTATGAAGTAATCCAATAATATTTCCAACCAATTTTTAAATCCAATCGCTTTTTTTTGGAAAAATTTACATTTTCATGAACCAATTTTGTGAGGCTGCGTAGCCGACCCATGGTGTTTTGCTTTTATTATTTATGCCAACAATGATTGGCATCAATTTTTCAGATTTTGGACATTGGAAAGAAGGCATGTCTCTTTTTTTCTTAATTTAACTCGCCAACAGACAAGGAGGTACTAGTATGACACATCCGTGGCAAAGGCGTGGCCAGGGGAACGGGCTTGGTGGGGCTGTAGTATCAGGATAAAAATGGAAAATTTCGATTATAATTCTTAAAAATTTCCCGCCGGGGCCTATCGGCAGTGTCGAACCCTCTAAAAAAATACTTTCACTGATATCCCATCCCAAGCAACCCAAGTATCCTGGTAACGATGTATACGTCTCCTTCCTGTTTGCCATTTTTTGGTTTGTTTGTTTGTTCAGGTTTATTTCCTCAAAACGTTGCGCTCCCAACAATGTTATGAGCACGAGTTGAACGCGCGGCGTGCACTGTGGGCCCAGCTGCCCCAAGGCGTGTGGTGGTTTGGACCGCACCAAATTGGACAGTTCGCCATTGTTTTGCACCAAATGCACGCGCTTATCAGCGCGGATATGTTGCAGGTAAGCGCGCGCGTTTTTTCTCCAAAAAAAAGAAATTTTACATTTTTCAGGAATTGATGGGCCGTCAGCGGTTGATGGACAATCTGAGCTTGGTGCACGGCTATTTCTTCATGTTGCGAGGCGATTTCTTCTCTGCACTGGAACAGATCTATTTGTGCGTAAATTTGTGTATTCGTTGCATTTCGTTGGACTGGTAACCGGCAAAACCAGGATTTGTCGGTACGGGTTCCCGGGAAAAACCCGGACATGTTTTTTTCTGAGGCCAATTTTATATGCCATCCTATTCAATAGCCTGGCACAAAGAAAATTCAAGTGAAGAATATTCTAATTGTGTCATTATGTCAATGTGTTACCCAGTTCAGTATCAAAACAGCGCCTACCACGTCGACAAGACGGCACGCCACGCCGTTTTCGTCCAGAAAAAATGTGCAATATTCGGCAAAAATTGCCGAAAAATGTGTGAGCGACGCGCTGCCGTTGTGCTGCCCGCCGGCCAATGTTGCCGATCTGATGCGCTTCTTGCACGGCGAACTTCTGCGCAAGGACAAACTCAGGGGCAAAATATTGTCCTCCGAAAAGTTCATGATGGGCTTTAGCCTTCGTCGAAATCGCCGTGACGATGAAATTTGTGGTAAAAAAATGCAGGTCGCCCTCCACCACGCACCGGCTTCCGGGTCGTAAGCCGAACGACAGTACGAATGTTGATGATTTTTTTTCGACAATCGGACCGCTAGACATTCGAACCGGTAGCCGAAGTGTGGGGGAATTAGAGACCGAAATTTGAAGAAAAGTGTTCTCGGGGATGTTCGAGAGAGTGTCGAGGCACAAACTTTTTTTCCCCTTACATTCTCCAGCCTGTACAGCTGATGGAACAAAAATGTGCCTGACACACGCTGAGTGCCTGACACACGCTGAGTACAGCGCGGTGTCCGTGTTTCTCTCCAAGCCGATGCGGTTGTACAAGCGCATCTTCGCCGTTGTCGCCAACTTGCAGTTGCAGCGTGCGCAGTTGGAACACACGGCACAGAATTGGTGGCGCGTTGCGCGGCACCAGCGTTTATTGGCCACGCGGACGGGTGGGTGGACGACGCGGAACAATTCACCCCCACTCAACCCCCGAAAAGGAACAATCTGAATGTCGACCAAACCAAAAAGTGCCGAAGATTTAAGGGTAAAAGTTTAGGCGTCATGTCGAACAGAAATTATATCAATATGCTTGTCAAGCGGATTATTTATGGCACTGTTCGACACTTAGAATAAGTCGACTTTTAAGTATTTTTTGGTTTTATTGGACGTTCAGACAATTTCGACTTCCAGACTGGTATACTATAGTCCAACACTCGCTGGAAAGCCCGCATCCAAAATATATTTTGCTTTTTTTCTCTTGCACAGAATATCGATCCTTGGTCCTTTTTGTGCTCTCCAATCTGCAGAAAGTCCGCCTATTTCTCAACCGTCTTGCCTGTTATTTGCTCGAGGAGGTAAATTAATGAGACAAACACGTATTCCCCTCTTGGAGGTTCGGAATTCGACATTCTTAATTGGGGTTTTTTAATAGAGCCCCTTGAGGTATAAATTATGTAAAATAATGGGTTTGGACTAAAAGTTGACCAACTGAAAAAATCCCGGCGCTTCCAACCCTTTTCTAAGCCTGAATTTTGTTACTTTTATTTCATCCATTTTCATCCGACATGTACAAAACAAAACAACATATGCCTTCATTAATAGGTTTTGTTGTTGGAGAGTGTTTCAATTTTCGACAAAATTCGAACCGAGACGGACCCGCATGTACTGCTCACAAATCTTTGCCCGCTGCTGAGCGGAGTGAGGTGCGTCACATTTTATATTTCTCTCTCTCTCTCTCGCGCGCGCTCTTTCTTCGAAATCGAAAAATTGGAATTTTCTAATCGATATTTTTCGACATTAATAAAAAAAGTGAAACTGAAAGAAATGTTTTTCGACCACTCGGCACCCAAACCCTATTTTTTAGATTGGGCCTTTTTCTCATACCGGAAGTCTTCAAATTCCATAGGGCTGTGTTCCATCATACGGTCCGATGTGCCAGCGATTTTGTTACGGCAGGTAATGCTGCTTGCTAGAAATACAGTCGTAAAATCTAACTTAAACAATTCAGTCAACAAATTTTGTGTGTGCATTGAACGTCTGGAGCCGGACGCATTGGACGCTTTGCTGTTGCCGTCAGTGGTCAACAACGACGACGCGGAAAAAAGGTGGTGGGGGCGGCCAGGCCCGTTGTGGGGGTACTTTGATTAAAACTCCCCACCCCGCCCCCCGGAAATGAAAATTTTTTTTCTTTGACAAATTTTCCTCGATTTTTGCCTCATTTTCTTTTGAAATTTCACTAAATTTCCAAAAACATTTTTTCCATACGAATTCTAAATTGCTCTGACTTGTTTGTTGTTGTTGTTGCAACAGTATTGAGCAGCGCGAGAATCAGCCACCCCCAGCCACGTCGCCTCCATTGTCCGATCAGCAGCCGCAGCAGCAACAACAACAACAGAAATGTGTGACGTACAGTGGTGGTGGCGGCAACGAATCGGCGGACGCCTCTGATCAGCAACGGTTGCACAGTGTCGTGTTCATGATTGAAGACAGTGCCCACAATTTTGGGGTCAGTGAATGCCTGGCGGCTTTTTTTTTTTGGTGGACACTCGGACTGTTTGCTGGTCGACGGGTCGGAACGGTAGCGCCCCCATCTTCCGGCTACTGGGATGGTTCGGATTTCATAAATCCGCAAAACCAGAGCAAAATTAGGAGTGAGTGACTCTCGACTATTTAATTTGCATGAGATCACTCCTACCTAATCTAACCTGCTCATGGGTGCGGGCGTTCCCGACTTTTTTTGTTTTTAATCCGAATTCCGGGTTCCAGCCTTTTGCGACGTTTCACTGAATTCATCCCTAATTTTTATACTACAACACACAGGTGGCCGTGAACATTGTGCGCAGCAGTCTCGAAAAACTGGTTGTTGACCATACGTCCGAGTCGCCATTTTATTCCCCGTATTGGCACAAATTGTACACGTTGCTGTTCGATGCCGTCGTTGTCCCTTCAACGGTTGATGCTGCTGCTGAACATGTTGCTGTTGTTGTCGACGCCGCCGCTGTCTCTCCTCCCCTTTTGAGCCGAAAAAATGTTCCCCAATTTAATTGTTGATTTTATTTTTACCGTCGCCAGCCTTATGATGGACTATGGACTGATGGAATAATGCGCGCAAACTTTTTTTTTCTTTTCATTTTTTTTTGCACAAATGTGTTGTTGCATTGTTTTATTTTTGACTCCTTTCTCTCCCTCTCTTCGTCTTTTCTCTCTCTCTTTCTCTATATGTATTCTTAAAAATCATCATACAATTTATGGTCAGAACATAAAAATGTGCACAGAGCCTTCAACTCATCACGCGACATTTTTATTTTTAAACTGGACCAAAAACTCACACCGACTTTAAACCGGAAAATGGGGTATTTGTAACATGTTTAGGCTTCTTTATTTTTTAATTTTCGGCTAGCTTGTCCGGGTCCGTATTTCGCAAATCTGAGGTGTCATATTCGTGATCAGCATCCTTAAATTACTATATAAATCAAGCTAAATTTTAGGGGATAAATTTGTAAAAATGTTTGGGGAGAAATTTTACAAAATGAACTTTTCTCGAAAAAAAACATGAGAGCGGATTTATATTTTTTTATTTTTTTTGCGCTTCAGTTGCGTTAGATATACGCGAGAATCAATGCTCTTCGAAAAATTTTCGAAATGAACTAAGTTTTTAGCAAATATTGAAAAATATTTTCGCTTTTTTTAGCAAATATATTTGGCATAGTGACCGGTGAAATCAAAAAACCCGGGAGCGGGACCGGGATTTCCAAAAGGTGACCGGGCGGGATCCCGTGCCGGGATCCCGCCCAAAATCCCGTCCCGGTTTGAATCCCGGCCCAAGAAAAAAACCCGGGTTACGGGAGCGGGATCCCGGGAAAATCCCGGCCGGGAGCGCGGCGAAATCAAAAAACCCGGGAGCGGGACCGGGATTTCCAAAAGTGACCGGGCGGGATCCCGTGCCGGGATCCCGGTCAAAAATCCCGTCCCGGTTTAAATCCCAGCCCACCAAAAAACCCGGGTTACGGGAGCGGGATCCCGGGAAAATCCCGGCCGGGATACCGCTCCCGCCGGTCACTAATTTGGCAAACATTTCGCCATTTTAACGTTTTTAGCAAATATTTTGGCACTTTACAATTTCTTTGTAAAAAAGCACGTCTAAAAAAATCAATTTTTCTACTATCAGTAAATTGCACTCCCAAAAACCTATTTTTCTAAAATTCAAAAAAAAAAAAAGTTTTTATGGAAAATTTTAACACTTTTAAGCAGTTTTGGGGCAAGAATATGATTTACAAATGTGGAAAGCGAAATGAATAATATGCGATTATTTTGAAAATTTTTTTGAAACAATTGCCCATTTTAATCGCAAATTTTCATGTTTTTAGCAAATATTTATTAAATATTATGGAGGTTTTTAGCAAATGTAAATCCTCTGATTTCTTCATTCATCATCATCATGTCAGTCCAAAAATGATCGGTTTTTCTTTCAGTGTCCATATTTCGAGTGTCCAATTTTCTATTGGTGTCCAAGTTTCCGTGTCCACATGCCAGGGAACAGGTCACCACTGTGGGCCGCTGCCATCAGCCGCCACCGACGCCATCGCCGCAACCATCACTACAATGGCCGTTCATGTGGCGACAACACTAGTTTGGGTTGTAAGCGGAAGGAAGTTCTACTAGATAAATGTTCAAAATTGGGGTGTAAGCTAGAGAAATTTGGCTTTTTTTAATAATTTTAGCTGAAATATTATCTAATGGAAGAAATTGTTTGCCAAATTTGTGGGACGATTGGACATGAAGCGGGCACCTGCCCCTGCTACGTGCTCCGAAGGCGTGGCCGGGACCGCCAGACGCGGAAGGCATGCGTAGCTAGCCATGCTGTTGGCCACACACGCCAGACTACTAGGTTTTGCAGCGTTGGCGTTGGCTAACAAATAAGCGACAAAAAGCAAACTAATTAAACAATTAATTTAGTGCCATTGGCGTCTGACCAGTTGGGGACAGCCGTCACCTTTGAACAGGTGGCGGCAGAGGAAAATAACGCATGCTTTGCATGCGTTAGCCTCCACTCTGACCACGGCACAATCGCCGGCCCCAACGATGAGCTCCGCGTCCTCTGGAAGGTTTGCATGGCGGATGATTTAAGGACTTTGACCGTTTGGACAAGCTGCATCAGCTTGGACCAGGGGCACCTGCCCGCAATGAGGTTTAGTTGATAAAATCTCATGTCCTCCAAAACAATAGTTGGTACATAGATACCATTTATCAGCAGGGTGGAGATGGAAGGCTATTTCGTGGACTATGGTTTCATCCGCGAAATTGTGATTGATCAGCACACCAGGGTGCTTCGCTATACGGCAACGCCGGAAAATGGAGCATCGCTGTTCTTCATCAGTAAGCGGTAGGATGAAGTGGAAGAAAGGTATTATTTAATTTAAGCCAAAACCCTTTTTTTAACTTTAAAAATTGAACAAATGGGCCGCCGCCGCAGTGCGCGCGTGCGAGAACGAACCGAGTGCATCGAAATCCAACAACTGAGGGCACCTGCCCCTGCTGCTGGCCACCGGACGCAGGAACGGATCACACATTTCAATTTGTTCTGCGGGCGGGCGCGGGAACGGGGGACAATCCAATTTTTTATTTTGATTTTCCATTTACTCTAAACATCATATATTCTTTTCACATTTCACATATACTCTTACGACATCTTGCAAATTCATTTTTCACATAAGCTAGCACTAGTTGCTACATATTTATGTTTACATACTGGTGTACTCACCAACTTCAAATTGTATATAGCATAAGCAGTGCATGCATATACCAAATATGCGGAATTAAGTATAATTATAATTTAGCTCTAATTAAACAACAAAAATGTAATTTCAATTTTACGCTGCTAGTGAAAAGATCCAGATGTCAGCTGGCGGATGATCTGCGGCAACTGTTCCTCCAAAAATTTTGTCGCGAATTACTGCCCGCAACTGTCATCGCAACCCACAGTTCCGGGCAGCACCACCATCATCATCACCACCAGCGACGAGGCGACACCTGGCGGCACCACCAGCAGCAGCATCACCGCGGGCACCTGCCCAGGCACAGCATTCGTCACCGCCACCAACGCGTTCGCCAACACCGCCACCGCCAACACTACAACGGTCATTCGTCTGGCGACAAACGTGGTTTGGGTTATCACCGTCGTCTGCGCCGCCGCCTGAAGCCAAGCCTCTATTAGAGAAAATATGTTCAAATAATGTAAACTGGAGAAATTCGGCATTTATTTCCCATATATGAATGTGCATCATAAGGTCACACCTACTGGTACATGCTTAGGCACACTCAAATGGGTGCGTGGAAGGAATTACAGAACAACAAAAGTGGCATTTAAGCCAAAACAAACTCGACGTAATAACCCGTCAATATGTAAGGCGTTTCTCGCATTGTTGTCGCGGACAGTGTGCCTAAGCATGTACTAGTAGATGTGACCGTTTGAGGCCTTCCCCTGGTGTGCGTGGTTCTTTTTGATTTTTTACATTTTGCCAAACATTTGAAAAAACACAAAATGTTTCTCTGTACTCATACAGCTTTGATGGCGGGCATTTTTTTTTACATTATGTAATTCTGTAATTTCTTTAAAGTGTCCGATCTTGTCCATCCTACGTCCACTCGGTTATCCATAACTTTTATACATTTTGCAAAATTAGCTAGCTGAAATTTAATGGATGCTATATGCTGCGAAATTTGTAAGGCGCAAGGTCACACAGCGGGCACTTGCCCGTGTTATGTGATGCGCCGGGACCGATACACGCGCAGCACGCGCAAGTCCTGCGTTGCTTGTCATGGCATTGGTCACGGACCAGAAGAATGTTGGGTCTTGGAGCGTTGGGGTAGGTCGAACAATATGCAAACTAACTAATTAAATAAATAATTTAGTACCATGGGCGGCAGCCGAGTTGGGGAAGGCTGTCACCTTTGAACAGGTGGCGGCAGATGTGTATAACGTATGCTATGCATGCGTTAGCCTCCTCTCGGACCACCCAACATCTGCCTGTCCCAACGAGGCCTTCCTAAGCCTCTGGAAGGTAAGCGATTTTGTAACCACTTTTTTCAAGATAAGCATCTTTTTTAATTTAAATTATAGAATTTCGCTCACGACAACAAACATATCCAGCGCCACGCAGGTGGAGGCCGCCGCCGCCTCGACACGCAATGGACGGATGTGCACCTAGAGGACGGGCGGCTTGTTGGCTTTCAGCGCCGTCCAATAGGTTAGCTCTTTTATAGCGGAGATTATGTATAAGCAAATACTAATGGCCTAAATCTCTAGTCCTATACGTATACATATACTACTAACCCCATTAGGTAATCCATGCACTGCCTTCCAATATGGTGCACGGATGCTGAGCTACGGCGGTGGCGGTGGTGGCGACGGCGGCGGCGGTGGTGGTGGTGGCGACGGCGGTGTTGGTTGCGACGGCGGCAGTGGTGGCGGTGGCTGGGCAGATGAGTGTGATCGTATGGACCAGCAACACCAGCTTGGTCAATGGGCACCTGCCCGTGCTCAGCTGACATCCAATACCGTACTTTATGCTGTTAAATGCTAGTGGTGCACCCGAAGTTTCGGTTTTTTTCGGGTTTTTGGCTTTTGGTTCCGGTTTTTTTTGCTTTCGGTTTTCGGGTCTGATTTTGGGTTCTGGTTTTTTTCGCTTTCGGTGCACCACTATTAAATGCCCGGGGACATTTAATTTATTTAGAAATTACTAATCCGTATTACCTCTAGTAGAACCCCAGTGTTTTTTTTGTATTCCGAAATTAATCCCGAATCCAGGTTTTCATCCCACAATATGCGTTCGGAAAAAGCTTTTTTTTAGTGCGTCATTTCATTGCTCTCGGGAGAAGCCGCTGCCCTGGCTGGGGAGCAGCTTCACACGATCTTATCTCAACCATCCTCAACTGCTGCCAGACGAGGAATGTGATTCGATCGATGCCAAAATTTCTTATATTGAATTTGTTTTTGTCACTTTTCTATTTATAAATTGAGAGCGGATTTATATATATATTTTTTGCGCTTCAGATACGTTGAGATATACACGAAAATCCTAGTTCTTTTTCGAAAAATTTTCGAAATGAATCAAATTTTTAGCAAATATATTTGGCAAATTAAAAATTTGTGTGACCATCCATCAATGCATCACACCCCGTAAACTGGTATATTATTATTATTTTTTTACATAATACCAATTAATTGATTGGCCGATGGTCGGTTCACTGACTGTACGCCGCGCGGTTGCTCCCGGGGGGAGAGGGGTTAGGAAATTTTTGTGACATTTCCATTTTTGTTACTATTTTTTGCCCTTTCACACTGACAGATGGACTAATATGGAGACGATTGAGGTGGGTATCGAATTACATTTTATTATAATAAACATATTATTATTAATTGTGCCCCCCCCCCCCCCCCTTGCCCGGTATATTTCTAATCAGCCCCAAAACAGGGAGGCTTTTCTTTGGAGTAAGGTGGTTACAATCCTTATAATTCATTGATCATCTTCTCAAATCACCATATTCAAAATTGTCTCGACGCTTGCAATTTTTGGTCCCGGATCGCCCCGCCCCCTGCGCGACCCAATGTGTGCCATTTTGAAATTTTGAGGTGTTTTGTTTTAATGGGGATGTACACAAATCAAATGTATTCATCAGCACCTTGACCCTTTATTTTTGGGGCGCATTCGTTCATCCTGTTCTTTTTTGTGTACAATTCGACAAATGGTCAAGGTCACGGCACCGGCGGGGGTCGCTCGATCAGATCAGTCAGCCAGCAGCATTTTGTGGTGATCAGTCGCCGTCGGCGCTTTGTATGCCCTGCGCGTCATTCGTTCGTTCATTTATAAACCAAATGCACCCGACCATTCATCTCCCTCCTCCGATCAGCCAGGCAGTCAGAGAGTGATCAGTGGTGTAAAAAGTGATCGAAAAGTGTTCGGTCCCTATTTTTTTTTTTAATTGATTTCGCGCTCATTTAATTTCAATCTCCTTTTCTATCCGTGTGTTAAATAAAATATTACGTTTTTCAACACATTCACTCACTCGAGAGTGAGTGAGGGGCGGGGGGGACACTTGAGAAATACAATTTCGACAATTTGTTGAACAATTCATTCATTCATTTTTATTTTTTTTTTTTGCCTGAGGCTCTTCAAAATATTTTTTAAATCTTTTTTATTCGCCCAATTGTCCACGCCTAATAAGTGGTCATGGCGATGCACAAATTACAAATTTAAGGGGTCAGTCAACTCCGTGTCTGGGGCCAACTGTGGGGCGTGTCCGGTGAGCCAACTTTGAAGTGGGGGGGGGGGGGCTATAAAAAAAAATTTTTTACGTTACAAAATCTCGAATTTTTCGCGATTCGGAAAAAAGGTAAAATTTTGAACCCGCAAAGACCACCATCATCGGTTTTTCTCTTATATAGGGAACACTTTATAGTAGAGAACGGAGCAAGAGGGTCGGTCGGTTTTTTGGTTAAAACCAAAACCGAAAATCGACCGAAAAATCAAAAATTTCTCGGTCGGTTTTTTTTTTACAAAGAAATTTTCAGGTGGCCTTTAATTTAGGAAGCGCAGTATGTGTCTGTGCCAAATTGAGCACCAAAAAACAGGACTACCCCTGCCCTTTCTATACAACCCCTCCCCTCACCCCCCTATAATAAACCCCCCTAATTCGGGGTGAAATTAACAAAATGATGTATTGTTTCGTTGCAGAAAACAACAAAAAAAAAACGCCCAGATTCTTATCATCATTTTTTTCGGCGGCGCCTCCGACACGAGGCATGCATGTTGATCAGCAGTTTGTTGTGTGCCAGTGTGTTCGTCGATCACTGCGCGGGATGGATACCGCCCCCGCCATCCGTCCCCCGGGGGGCGTTACATAATTTTTCCGGACTCTTAGAAAACCTTTTTTTTTTTTTTGCCATCCGCATCCATTCGTTTTGTTTACGGCGGAAAGGGGCGACGAAACAACGCCGCCAGCAGCAGCGCGGGACGGGGGACGGAATGCCCGCGGGGGGAGGGGGGGGGGGGGGGGGGGGGAAAGCAGGAAGAAGAGGTAAGGTATCAACTAGGGGGAACGCGGGGGGGGGGGGGGGGGGGGGGGGGGGGGGAGGGGACACAGTCAAAAGGGCGAGCCGATTATTCATCATCGACGAATTCGTTGAATACGCCGTCCCCCGTCCCCCCCGGGGCGCCCCGCAAATTGGCAAAAACACTTTGCGTCGGTGTCATTTCAAAATGGAAATAAATGCTGATGGATGGATGGTTGCGGATAATCGCTAAATGCGCACGAATTTGATCATCATTTAGACACTTTATTTGATCAGCGCCCTCTCTCCCGTAGGGCCAAAAAAACCTTCCGTCGACAATCTCTGATCAATCAATCATTAATTACATATTTCGATCAAAGCCCTCTTTAATAGGGGCCAAAACCTTTCGTCGAGGAATCTCTGATCAATCATTAATTTTACATATATTTCGATCAGCGCCCTTTCTCCCGTAGGGCCAAAAAAAAACCTTGCGTCGAGAATCTCTGATCAATCATTAATTACAAATTTCGATCAGCGCACTCTCTCCCGTAGGGCCCAAAAAAGTGTCCGCCGACTGTTCTCTCGCGCGATCAATCAAATTAAATTAATTTCGATTGGTCGCCCCACAAACCTGATCAACAACACATGCGCATTCTGATCAGTGTGTTTGTTTGTTTGTCACACGGTTAGTTGTAAATTATTGGATGGGCCAAAAATCATTGTCCGATCATTTTTGGGGGGTGGTTCCAAAAACCTATCACCCGCATTCTGATCACGATAGTTAAAATAATATTATCACAATTCTATAAAGCCCCAACCCGCCCGCCCCCCATTTTTGAGCGGGGTCACTCTATTCTGTCTCCAAAAAGCCACCTACAATCAACTATCTCCTAATCACTGATCGGATGAAAATCTATGCGATCACACACACCTCTGATCACTGATATACCGTAATTCTTAAAATAAAGCCCGCAGGGGCTTTGTATTCCAACCACTCTCAAAAGGGGCCTTTATTTGAGGGCGGATGTTTTATTTCGGGGGGGGGGGGTGGCTTAATTTAGGAATTACGGTATTTAAATATTGCTGGTAATTCTCTCAAAAAGCCTGTGCGATCACCTTTTCTTTGCTCTGCCGATTTACGAAATGATCACTTTTGTTGATCATTTTTTTATTTCATTATTTTTAAATATTTGTTAGTTAATTTTTCCGATATGATCATTGTGATCAAATTTGATTGTTCCTCATCATCAGGTTAATTCACGGGTCCTACAAGTACAGCTCCAAAAATGCACGACGCTGCACAGGAGGACAACAGTTGTTCTCGGCATCAAAATTATTCCGATCACCCGGCAAATAATAATTCCTCCGACGACGGCGCCGCCGCCGTTGATCAACAGCAACATTTTCGGGGCAAAATTGATGACGATGATCATTGTCCGGCGGCGGATGTTGCGGATCAACAAAATGGTACTCTACCTTATTTTGTCTTAGAACCCCCGGGTGTTTTATTTTTTCGTTACCCTTCAAGGGGGTGGGGTTCAAGGATGTAGAGATCGGACTGGATCGGGATCCAGTCTGGATTTTTCTTGGATTCTTATCCAGAATCCAAGTTTTTTTGTTAAAAAATATCTGGATCTGAATCCAGGTCAATCCTGGATTTTTAATCCAGGAAATCCAGATCCAGGTCAATCCCGAAATCCAGATCCAGATCCAGGTCCAGGTTTTTTCAAAATCCGATCTCTAATAAAAACGAAGGCCGGGGCTCGGCCAAAAACCAAAATCGGGGGTCCGGGACACCGGATCAGGATCCTGGAAAATTTTGGCGCTATCCCGAAGCGTGCAAAAAACGGGATCGGAATCCTGCTCTCAAATCCTGCGGGATCTCGATGCGTCCAAAAAAACACTGGATCGTTATCCTGGTAAAATCCTGGTGATATCCCGAAGCGTGCAAGTTGATCGGAATCCTGCTAAAATCCTGCGGGATCTCGATGCGTCCAAAAAAAAACTGGATC
>JAKKIK010001847.1:0-13896 GCA_024500135.1 Heterodera carotae | reverse complement strand
TGGTAAAATCCTGGTGATATCCCGAAGCGTGCAAGTTGATCGGAATCCTGCTAAAATCCTGCGGGATCTCGATGCGTCCAAAAAAAAACTGGATCATTATTCTGGTAAAATCCTGATGATATCCCGAAGCGTGCAAGTTGATCGGAATCCTGCTAAAATCCTGCGGGATCTCGATGCGTCCAAAAAAAAACTGGATCGTTATTCTGGTAAAATCCTGGCGATATCCCGAAGCGTGCAAAAAACGATTGATCGGAATCCTGCTAAAAATCCTGCGGGATCTTGATGCGTCCAAAAAAACTACTGGATCGTTATCCTGGTAAAATCATGGCGATATCCTGATGCTCCGCCCCTCCCCCCTATCTCTAATGTACACGAAGCACACAGACCAATGTTCATCATCCGCTGCGCGAAGTGAGGACACGGCATCCCCGGCGGCATTTATCACCACCACAAGTCGTTGGTCTCCGCTTCGTTTGCGTGCCGTTATGCTGCGCGCCTACCGGCGCTGGGCCCATTTTGTTGTGGCACATCCGTGGAAAATTGTACTGTTTTGCTTCATCGTGACAGCCATTTGTACGGTCAAAATGGCCAAAACAAAGTAAACCCATTTTGTACCGTACTTCCTATAATAAAGCCCCCTCGTCCCTAATAGAGCCCCCCTTTGAAGAAGTTGAAATATACCCACCCCTCTGATAAACCCCAGCCCTGCGGCCCCGGGAGAACTTTAATATTTGTATACCGTATTTCCTATTTAAATTTACCCCCCCCCCCTAATAGAGCCCCTCTTTAAGGAATTTGAAATTAAACCGCCACCCTTTGTGAAGCCCCTTCCCTTCTAATAAACCCCACCCTTGGAGCCCCCGTGGATTTTAATGTAGAAATTACGCTAACAAATAAGTTGCATAATGGTCAAATGAGCGAAATAGACAAAGTGTCGAAAGCGGACCTCCAAAACGAGGACAAATGACCGACTGTTTACAGCAGGGCTTTTTCGGGATGCTGATTTAGACTCTAATATTGACATACATTTTGACTAGTCTTAACTTCCAGCTCTAAAAAAAGGGAAAGGAAGGGGAGGGGGGCTCTAATTGGAGGGTGGCATTGTTATATGTTGTCTTGCTTATTGTCGACACTTTGTCCCCCCACCTTCCCTGCAGACATAAGAACAACATTCGGGGCTACACTCCGTACGGGTCACGTGCACTGTACGAGTTCGATGTACGGGACGAATTCTTTGACCAGTCCGGGGTCGGCATTCGCTTCTTTGTGCTGATTTTGCCACGCCATGGCACGAATATGTTGCGCATGGACACATTGGGCGAGACGGTCAAGGTGTTGTGTGCCATTTTCCGTGAAAAAAAATGCCGAAAAATTTTAATGAATTTTTTTTTTTGCCAGGTGGACTCGTTGATCCAAAATAATTTGACCATTTTTAATCGGATTAGCCAACGCGCTGAGCCATTCGCGCGCATTTGTCGCCGTTTCTGCACCATCAACGAGCCGGTCCAATTGTTTTATGTGCGTGTGGTGGTTAATTCCTTGCTCGACTGATTAACTTACTGGATTTCTTTCAATAAAGCCCCCTCCTTCCTCTCGTTATACTGGGTTCCTCCAATAAAAGCCCCCTCTCCCCTCTCGGTTTTCTGTATTCTCCAATAGAAGCCCCCTTCTCCCCTCTCGGTTTAATGGGTTGCCTTCAATAGAAGTTCCCTCTTACGGTTTAATGGATTTACTCCAATAGAAGCCCCCTTCTCTTTTCGGTTTAATGGATTTCCTCCAATAGAAGCCCCATCCCCTCTCGGTTTAATGGATTTCCTCCAATAGAAGCCCCCCTCTCTTTTCGGCTTACTGAATTCCTCCAATAAAAGCCCCCCCTCCCCTCTCAATTTGACTTTCTTCCCCTTAAGGGGATATTGGGGAAAATGGGTAATCAATGTGTGCCATTCCAACGCTTAAATCCCGAACTTGGATTGGGGATTATTAGGATTAGCCTACAAATTTTTTTGGCATTTTGCCTAATTCCGTAAATTTTAACTCAGCCTCTCTCTCCCTATTTTTTGTCAATTTTCTTTGATGCTCAATTAGGAAGGCTTCAAAGACCATCATCGGCGGTTGGCAAAACATGAGAATTGGACGGAAGACAATGTGCAACTGGATTATCCCACTTCCACAGTGTTTGGACAACGTATCAACATTCAGGTCAGCCACATCTCAAATCAGGGATTGTACCGCTAATAACTGCCCCCCCCCTCTATTTGACGCCCCCTCCCCCCTCGAAAGGGTATCGAAAACGGTATCCAAATTTGGACCTTGGAGAGGTACCTGGGTGGAAAAATCCTTAAAAAATTTTTAAAGGAAAATAAATAGCTTTTTAAAAATTTCCCAACACTTGTAGCGCAGTGGAAAAACTGGCCAAAAATTGGAGACGGGCCCCGGGTTCGGTTCCCACCCGCCGGGATCAACACTTTGCACTCACCTTTTAGTGCATTTTTTAAATCTGAGTCAATGATAGATTGGCCATAATCATTAAAAAAATTTTTTGGCATTTTTATCCGTCTCTTATTTTGTGCCCTATTTTAGCCAAACTTTTTTGGCATTCATTTTGCCACAAATGCCACCACTTTGTCCGCCTCGTCTCCTCGTCGGTTCAGCAACATGGACAGTGCAGAGATGGTTGTGTTGCTGTACAGGGCTGAACGCATTGGCGGTTGGACTGACGACGATATCAGGCAACTTTAACGGGGACGGGATTAAATGTCCTAATCAGATTTGTAACGATATTTGATCAATCAATATTATTTTTTGATGGGGATAAGAGCAATGATCAGTAATGAATGTTTGTGTAGGCAAAGCATAAAAATGCTCGAGACCCAAAACTCCCAAGACTCGAGGCTTCTGGGACGGTTGACAGTCTTGATCAATGTTTTGATCGGGTGATTAATCTGGATTGATCGGGTGATTAATCTTGATTGATCGGGTGATTAATCTTGATTGATCGGGCGATTAGTCCCGATTTATCATGTAGATCAGTCTGACCAATATGTTGATTAGGGCGATTAATCTAGACTAATACCTTAATCAGGGCGATAATTCTGGGTACAAATAGGTTGAACAAGGTTATTAGTCTCGACCAATTTATTGATCAACGTGATCAGTCTGACCAAGGTGTTGATCAGGGCTATAAAAGATCATCTTAACTTGTTACCAGGGCGATCAGTCTCATGAAGAATACACTGATCAGAGTGATCAACCCTCGACACGAAACCAATGTCTTGATAATTCAAAGTGCCTAATTTTTTCAGCGACTACGAGATGAGCATCTCCAACTACTTCAAAGAGTGCGTGCCGTGCCGCCGATTTTTCCAGAAATTTAATTTTCGACCCCCAAAATTTTTAGCCAATACATTGGACAACACATTCGCGTGCTGACCATCTCAACATCGTGAGTTGATTTATGGCACATTACATGATGTTTTTTTTTTGTCTGTAATTTTTTGTACGATTCCGGGGACGGATGCTTAATACTTCAAATTTCACAAATTATTGTGTCCGTCCATATCCGGATAATCCGCAGATTGTCCTATTCGTGACCACACCCCTTTGCTGCGGGAAGTATCCAGGATTTGGTTGAAATTTGAGTGTCTGGGGTACCCAATGTCGGGATAATCCGAAATCCGGCGACATGTTTCACGCTTATCCGTATCCGTCCGTATTCGGACAATCCGCGGATATCCGCTGACGCAGGAGGACAATATGACCTTAACAACCATGCCCGTCCCATTTCATCAAAAATCGTCGTTTTGTATCCTTCCATATTCGGACAATCCATTATCGCGGGGATTATCTATATATCCTTTTTTTGTCCATCCCTGCCTTATTTTATCCTTTTTCCAATTTTTTGTTGCCACTTTTTGCAGATATGTCCAAGTGGAGGTTGACCGTGCCGGCAACATTATCCGCTCCTATTTTATGCTTGGGTTGGGCGTGATGATTTTGTGCTCGTTGATCACCAATTCGCTGTCCGCCTTCTTCATGCATCAATTCTCCATTTATCGTGTACTATTTTTTGTGGAGACAAAAATTTCGGGAGTCTTTTTTTTTCGAATTCTTGGCCATACTTTTTTCAGGGATTTGATTTATCCAGGTCGGATCGGGGGAGAGGTGTTAGTGCCGACGGCATTTGTGCCGCCGTTTACCAACTACCTTTATGGGGGGGAGGGGCAGGAATTGTCGGTTTCTTTTGGAATTTTTGGTCTTATTTTTTCAGGGATTTGGTTTATCCAGATCCGGTCGGGGAAGGGTCGTTAGGCGATGGCATTTGTGCCATCGCCTATTCGGAATTATCACAAAAAAGTGTCGGATCAGCAACACGAAAAATGTCCGGGTAATCCAAAATCCGGCTATGTTTGTTAAGTATGCGTCCACAAAACATGGCTCGCGTGGGAAGGGTTAGGCTTAATCCCAATCATCTCAAAATGCTAATTTTTCCATGGCATTTTATTTATCGCGCAGTTGCCCGTCGCATTTTTCGCCTGTGTGTGCCCGTTCATGGCCAGCGGCACGGCGCTGGGCCTTTTGTTCTTTGCCGGCGTGCGCAACAGTTCCATTCTGGCTGTCACACCGTTTCTGATCTTGGCACTTGGTCTGCATTTTGTGCATTCATTTGCCTCTTTATTTAAATTACATATTTAAAAATACTTTAATTTTATAAAATTAAAATAAAGTTTTCCTATATTAAAACCCCCCGACCTCTAATAAAGCCCCTCTCGCCCCATTTTATTAAACCAACCTATAACTAAGTCCCCCGGCACATTAAGCCCTTCTCTCATTAAGCCCCTTCTTATTAAGCCCACCTCTAATTAAACCCCACACCCCTTTTAAAATTTAAAAAAAAAAATTATTTATAGGCATTGATGACGCTTTTCTGATGATCCATTCATGGCAATTGGCATCCAAACGGCGGCACGGCGACGGCACCGCGCCAATTGCGCACCCAAACAAATTGTCTGTGAATTTGGCGGTGGCTGATCAGTTGGCCGAAGTGTTGGAGGTTAGTCGGCTACAATAATTTTGTCATACCGTATTTCTTTTTATTTGAAGATCCCCTCTAATTGAAGGCCCTCCCTGCAATTGAAGACCCACACGAGGGAATATTGAAAATGGAAAAACCTGGAGCTTTTATTGATCTATCCTCTAATAGAATCCCCGGGCTTCTATTTCAAAATGATGACATGGACTTTTATTTGAGGAAATACGGTAATTTTTGATTTTGTAGGACACGGGCCCGGCCATTCTCATTTCGGCACTGACAAACATTTTTGCCGACCTCGTCGGCGCGTTCATCGGCTCTGAAGAGATCACGCTGCTGTGTGTGGGCAACATTGCATCAGTGAGCGTTATTAACAAAAAAATTGTGCCATCCTTTTCATAGACAAACAGGCACAATCGATTGATCAGAGGATTTTGCACCCACAAAAACCACTGTGATCAGAGTATTAATCCCACAATCCCCCCTCCCCCATAAAGTAACATAACGAACTTGATCCAGAGATCACATCACACAGAGTGATCTAAGGATTTTGCATATACACTCAAAATCACTGTGATCAGAGTATTAATCCCCTAATCACCCCCCGCAAAAAAACATAACGAAGTTGATCGGAGATCACATCACACAGAGTGATCAGAGAATTTTGTATCACTCAAAAAATTAATTGTGATCATAATATTAATAATTTTGTAAATCGCAAAAATTTGTAATTTAAATTTTCAATTTAATCCTCCCCCTCCTCAATGTTACAGATTTTCGTCGACTTTTTCTACCAGATCACTTTGTTCACGGCAGGTGGGTTTTTTTCGTCTCTCAAAAAATTTTAATTTTTCCCGCAAAATTTTTTTTTTCATATAAATGTATTTAGTGGTCGTCATTTGTGCCCGCCAGGAATTGTTAGCGGCAAGTGGCAGCAAGCAAAGCGAAAAAAACAAAATCCATGCCAACGGCGTCTTCGGTGACAATGGCACGGTAAAATCGACAAAAAAGGACAGCGCCGGCGGCGGAGTCCGGCACACGTTGGAGAACTGCTTCAACTGGTGCACCGACATGTACACTCGACTGGTCAGCATCAGCAATTTTTGTAGATTAAGAGGGGCAGACGGACGGGGGATCAGACCAAAATCCGGTCTAATCCCCGGCCGAAATCGGTTGTGGCCAACGGACGGACGGGGGGATTAGACCAATATCCGGTCTAATCCCGGCCGAAATCGGTTGTGGCCAACGGGCGGACGGACTGGGGACCCGCATATGCGAAGTCCCCCTCCCCATTGTCGGGACTCCACCAAATCCGGGTCTTATCCCGACATAATGCTGACCCAGTCCTGACCAAATCTCGATCCGAAATCGCGCGACAAATACAATCTTACCACGGTCATATGGTCGGGCAAACTCCGTTGGGACTAAGGCCAAATCACTGCCAAAGAGAAGAACGGTCAAAATTTTAGGGATTACCTTAATCCTGCCCCGCCAGGCCGATGTCCGAACCTGTGGCCAACCAAATCCCTAATCCACCACAACTAATCCCATAATTAATCCTCAAAGATGGTTTTTATGATCCTTCGTCTGTTGATAATTTGATCGCAAATTCATTACTGATTTTTTTGTTGTTTCTTTTCGGTTTCCAACCCGGTCAGCTCGTTGTTCATCTGCACTGTTTGGGCCGCATTTTTGGTCATCTGTTTCAATGTGAGTGTATGAATCCGGTACCCGGATTTCAGGAACCCGGAATGCCCAAGGCAAATTGGGTGTGGCCTCGGGCAAAACCAGGAATGTTCGACTTTTCCTCTGACAAATATCGTGCATACAATCTGCATACAATCCTGCCGGGGGCTCTATTAGAGGGAAGACGGGTAATTTTTAAATCAATCAAATTTTTGGTATAATTTTTTTAACCAAAAAACCGAGACTTTTTCCGAGTCGAGACTCTCGAACGTCACTACCACAATAATTGGGATGAACACGACCCATAAGATACGGCCAAAAAAAAATTTCTGAACGTTTTATATTGGCGCCAAAATTTTAAATTTGAAAATTTTTTAAAATTTTTTGCATGTGCAGGCACTGCTAAAGTTCGAGATCAATTTGACGCTGAAGAAGCTGTTCCCGCCCGACTCGCCGTTGCTCGAAATTGAGCGCTACCGTGAAGAGAAAGTGTTGCCCTTTTACACAACCGCGCAACTTTTTGTGAACACCCCGGGCGACCTGTCGAACGCAACGCGGCGACGCCACCTCAACAAATTGATCGAACAAATGGAACAATTGTGAGAGGCTTGAAAAAAAATTTTGGAAGCCAGCCTTAACAAAAAAAAAATTATCGTTTTAAATATTATACAAAATCCCCCCTATAATAGAGCCCCACTCTATCAGACCGTCTCCAATGAACCTCCCTCTAATAGAGCCGCCCACCCCATTCTAAAAGAGCCCCAAAATCGAGGCGGGGTGGCTGTGGGTTGAAAATTCGTCCTCCACTCAATCCCTCTAATAAACACCGCTTTGAGGGAGGGGGGGGGGGGGGGGTTGAAAAATAGGGTACCCCTGCGGCTTAATACAGGTAGGGGGAGAATACGGTAATTCTTCGTTGAAATCCAACACAGTACCACCCCTCCCCATGTTCAGACAGTTTGCCTACCCGGCCGAAAGCAGTCTGTACTTTGTACGCGCATATGAAGAGTTCATGCGCGAGGATGCCGTCGACCTTTTGGGAGAAAGCGCCGAAAGCGACGTCAATGACGAAGAAGTTCAACCGAAACAACAACAACATAATGCCACAACAGCAGCAACAAAAGTAGTTGACCACCACCAACATCAGCAGGATGATGATCAACAACAACAACAGCAGCAGCAACTTCAAGAATTTGACTTGTCCGGACTGGAAACTTGTGGGTTTTTTTAACAATTTTGAGAACGGATCAACGCCAATTAATTGATCAATTTGTTGGTCCTAAGTTGATCAACTTTAATTGATCAAACGGGGGAGGGTTTTTAAACGATTTGAGAACGGACCAATACCAATTAATTGATCAATTTGTTGGTCCTAAGTAAATCAATTTTAATTGATCACTATCAATTAATTGGAGAGGAGGGTTTTTTGAACATTTGAGCACGGATCAACCAATTAATTAATCAATTTGTTGGTCCTAAGTCGATCAATTTTTATTGATCAACTTAATTAATTGGAGGGGTAGAGTTTTTTGAGAGACCGGACAACCGGAAAACCGATTCCTGGGAATGGTTTTTTTTTTGAAAAATGCCATCAACAAAAGCGTCCTAAATTCGAACCCTGACAAAATGTCAAATATTGGACTAAATGTGGAATGATTTCGGCATACCAATTGGGTTTGAACCCTGAGACCAAATGTGCCAAACCCGTGACTTTGATAGATCCCCTGTCCTCTAAGGCATTTTAACTGTCCAGAGCAAGCGATCAATGATCAGAATCCTGACAATTTATTGTCCAGTTCTTAACTGGCCCGAGTTTCGGCACTGGCGTGGTCTGCTCAAATACCACCATGAACAGCAGCGGGTGGACAACCGTAACAACAGCAACAACAACAGTCGGACAGTGTTGGACGCCATGATGACCACGGTGGCGTACCATGGGGACGAGTTGCAGGATTGGTACAGGCGGGCACTGATGTTGAACCAGTGGCGCCGCGTGGTGGACAAATACGGGGCCGAATTCAATGTGTCCGTGTTGCACGATGATGGACTGTACCTGGACTTGTTGGAGAATATGGTAACGTTGTATAGGGACTGAACATGTGTAGTACCATGACCATACGGTGCCAAGAATGTCCATTTTGGGTTATTTTCTGAATTGCTGAAAATTCGGGTATTGCTGAGACCATGATTTAGGGAATATTGCACATTTGCCGAGTATAAATCTTGCGCGGTGATTTCGGACATTTATCTTTGTCAAGCCGGCTTGGCACCGATTTTTGAAAAATATTCAAAGGTCGGACATTCTGGGCCCGGTTGTCTAGATCGTAGAAAGTGGCATGTCGGGCGGGAGGGGGGGGGGGGGAGGTCGGGGCTGGCATGCCGTACAGATTATCGGATATAATATTTATATCTCGTATGAGGCACCAAATTGGGTCGGGAACGAAGGAGTGTCGGGAATCCGCATTTGCCGTTGACGGGTGAAAGCCTCCTGAGCCAATAAATTTGCCACAAATGCCAACATTGTTTTTTTTGAAAATGCCATTCGTTCGCTTTAGCCCACCAACATTTGGCAGTCCGTTGTTGTCACATTGCTGTGCATGGCTGCAATTTGTGGCCTGTTCATGTGCAACGTGTTCGTCGTGTTCGTCACTACGTGCGTCATTGCGTCCATTTTTATTGGTAGGGATTTGCAAAAAAAAACAAACAATAATCCCCGGCGGGGGTTCATACGAATTGAATCCCGCGCAGGATTAAGGATCTGACCCAACTGGTTTTTAGGAACCCCCGCGGGTTAGGGTTTGTAAGACAAAATCCGGATGGGTTCAGTAGGGTTGGATCCCGCGTAAGACCAAATCCGGGATCAATGCGGGGTGGGGCGGGATCAGAGAGGTCGGAATCTCGCGCGTCAGAAACATAAAACCAGTGGTTTCGGAGTCGG
Organism: Heterodera carotae; assembly: GCA_024500135.1. Taxonomy (NCBI): domain Eukaryota; kingdom Metazoa; phylum Nematoda; class Chromadorea; order Rhabditida; family Heteroderidae; genus Heterodera; species Heterodera carotae. Next base: position 4,243 of record JAKKIK010001847.1, on the reverse strand, counting down.
ACGACCACTTTCATTGTTTTTTTTCAGAAACTTTGGGCATCATGGCGCTGATGGGCATGACCATGGACCCGGTGGTGATGGCAGCAGTGACCATTTCCATTGGCTTTAGCGTGGACATGCCGGTCGGTGTGCCCACATTGTTGGCATTTTTAATCGCGGGAGGGGAGGGGGGGAATAAACAAACACTCATCATTAATTCTCATTTATGTGGCTATTATTTTCCTTACTTCTTCGAAGAGCCTTCTATTAGAGGGGGGGACTTCAATTAAAGGGTGTCTTCCTTTAGAGGGGGGTTCCAATTTATTTTCAATATCTAGCAGATGGGGCTTTAAATTGAGGTATTTTCTTTATTTTCAAAATACCCCCTCAAGGGGAGGCTTCTATTAGAGGAGGGCTTCAGATTTGGGGGGAGCTTCTATTAGGGAAGGGATTTAAATTCGGGGGTGGCTTCTATTAGAGGAGGGCTTCAAACTTGGGGGAGCTTCTATTAGGGGAGGAATTTAAATTCGGGGGGGGGGGCGGAGGCTTCTATCAGAGGAGGGATTCAAATTTGGATGACTTCTATTAAAGGAGGGATTCAAACTGGGGGGAGGCTTCTATTAGAGGAGGGCTTCAAATTTGGGGGAGCTTCTATTAGGGGAGGGATTTAAATTCGGGGGGAGGCTTCTATCAGAGGAGGGATCCAAATTCGGGGGTGGCTTCTATTAGAGGAGGGATTCAAATTCGGGGGTGGCTTCTATTAGAGGAGGAATTCAAATTTATGCGGGGGGGGGGACTTCTATTGGAAAAATTACCGTACGTTTAAATATGTGCAGGCCCATGTGTCCTACCATTTCCACGCAGCCAAATGGGCGGCCGTAGCCGCCGCCAATGCTGGTGGCCATCGAGACGGCATTTCGCCCCAGGCACGACACAGCGGTGTTGAGTACCAAATTCGGCACGCATTCACCTCCGTCGGGTTCCCCGCATTGCAGGCATCCATATGTGAGTAAGGGGACGGGGCATGCCCAAAAATTTGTCGAGACTCGAGACCGAGTCTTGACACTGGGGCTCGAGAGAGATTTGATAGGAAAAGATCCCAGAGCCGAGAGCGAAAAACTTTGGACTCCGAGACTTGAGACTTTCGAGACGAAACCGCCGAAAAAACGGACTCGACTCGAGACCGGCATTTGATACCGGGACTCCAAACCGAGACTCTCGAGACGAAACCCCCGAAAAAACGGATTCGACTCGAGGCCGGCATTTGATACCGGGACTCCAAACCGAGACTCTCGAGACGAAACCCCCGAAAAAACGGACTCGGTTCGAGTATTTTTATTTTTGTTTTTAGGCACTTGCATTTGCGTTCTCAGCCTAATCGTTGTTCAAATTTACACTGCTCAGGTCAGTGATTTTATATTTCTTCCAATAAATTAGGTAGGCTTAATCCCGACTAAGGGCTTAGTCCTGGTCCTAGGCTTCTCCCGACCCTAGGTTTAACCCTGACTCAGGGATTAGTTCTGACCCTAAGCTTAGCTTAATCCCGATCCTCTTACGCTTAATCCCGACCCTAGGCTTAATCCCAACCCAGGGCTTATTCTCGACTCAAGGCTTAATTCCGACCCAGGGCTTAATCCTGATCCTAGGCTTATCCCAACCCTAGGTTTAACCTTGACTCAGGGCTTAATTCTGACCCTAGGCTTAATCCCAACTCAGGGCTTATTCTCGACTCAAGGCTTAATCCCGACTCAGGGTTTATTCTCGACTCAAGGCTTAATCCCGACTCAGGGCTTAATCCTGACCCTAGGCTTAACCCTTACCTTAGACTTAATCCTAACCCTAGATAATCCAGACCCTAGGCTTAATCCTGATCCTCCTACGCTCAATCCCGACCCTAGGCTTAATTCTGACCTATCATGGACACGAAAAGAAAATCGTGACCCGAGGTCAGCTAGGTTGGCTCTAAAAAAATACAAAAAATTTTTTTTTTTTGTCAGGTTTTTGTTCGGGTACTTTGCATTTGCATCGTTTTGTGCGCTGTGCATTCACTGTGTTTGTTGCCCGCACTGTTCTCACTTTTGGACGCAATTAGCACATTTTTACGCAAATGGATGCGCCAATAAAATGAAAATGATTGAAACACAATTTTTTTTTATATAAATTAATTTCAGTTTTATGAAAATCAAAAAATTTTCGTGTCAATTTTAAAATTAAAAAAAAAAATTCTCCGAGCGATTTCTAGGATACAAATTTTCGAATCCGTGTTTGTATATAACCATGGGGTTCATATCCGTTGTCCGGCAGTATCCATCAGATTTCTCAAATGATTAGAGATTATCCATATCCGGATAATCCGCGGATCCATGCTGGCGCGGACATGGACTTAAAATCACTTGCAATCCATATCCGGGCATATATCCATAGGGATCATATCCGTTGTCCGGCTGTATCCATCAGATTTCTCAAATGATTAGAGATTATCCATATCCGGATAATCCGCGGATCCATGCTGGCGCGGACATGGCCTTAAAATCACTTGCAATCCATATCCAGGCATATATCCATAGGGATCATATCCGTTGTCCGGCTGTATCCATCAGATTTCTCAAATGATTAGAGGTTATCCATATCCGGATAATCCGCGGATCCATGCTGGCGCAGACATGGCCTTAAAATCTCTGTTCTCGTTTGACATTTATTCAAGAATGCATTAATTGAATGCAAATCCATATCCGGGCATATATTTATAAGGGTCATATCCATGTCCGTATGTATCCGACTGGATATCTCATAATCGTTACCGTGGATTATCCATGTATGTGACTGGTCCGTAATAAATTCATTGATTTCACATACCTACTTAGGATTTAAGGTCCCCCCCCATCCAACGGATGCCACTAATCCGATCCCCCGACATTTTTGGGCCTGCCTCTTCTTCTCCCGATCTCGGCTCCTCAGAATTCAATGTTTCCCGACATTTTTGCCCCTGGGGGATGGGTCCCGACATTTTTTCCCCTGGGGGATGGGGGGATGATGATGATGACAAATAGGTGGCAATATGAGGAGCATTGTACATATATGTACATCGTCATGAGTAACCGGGGGAGAGGGGGGGGGGAGGGGGTTGAGAGGGTCGTCATCGAAGAGCCAACATCACACACAATCCGAATGAATGGGTGCCGGAGTGAGGCGGCGGTGGGAAGATTGAGGGGGGAGGATTGAAGGGAGAAGAAATCGTCCCCCCCCCCCCCCCCCTTCCCCAGCGTCTCCTGCCATAGACATTTGTTACCCCAGCGTCTCCGTCCCCAGATTTGTCCCCTCTTTACTGTTCGTCCTCCCCCTCCCCCCGCGCTCCCCATTCGTTCCCCTCCCTCCCCTCTTTACTGTTCGTCCTCCCCCTCCTCCCCCCTCCCCCCCCCCCCGATTCGTCCCCCTCCCTCCCCTCTTCCCCCAGATTTGTCCCCTCTTCACTGTACGCCCCCCCCCCCCTCTCCCTCCCGATTCGTCCCCCTCCCTTCCCCCAGCTTTGTCCCCTGTCCTCCTTCCACGATTCGTCCTCTCCCTTCCCCCAGCTTTGTCCCCCTGTCCCCCCCCCCCCGATTCGTCCCCATCCCTTCCCCCAGCTTTGTCCCCTGTCCCCCCCCCCCCAGCAGTAGAACAGCGTTCCCCCTCCGTCCATGCCTTCACTCTTCATCTTCTCCGCTTCCCTCTCCTCTTCTACCCATGCCCGGCGGCGCCTCCGTCCGCTCCGCTCCGTCACTGTGTCAAAATCCGTCCGCGTCCGTTGTGCATGCATATGTGATGACTGATGACTGATGACCTTCACGGGGGGCGGGACGGCACTTTCTCTTCCATTTCACCTCTTCCCCCTCCTTCCATCCCATCATCATCAAATCGTCCAGTCATCATTCCTTCCTTCCTTCCTTCCTTCGTCTCTCATCATCCATTCGTCGCTTTTTTCTGATTTGGCATTTCCTTTTTCCCCTTTTTTTGCTTCCTCCTTTCCCCCCTCCCCTTTTTTTCCTTTTTACCCTTGTGTTGTTATGTTCATCATCAAATCACATCATCTCCGCTCACATCAGCATCAGCATTCATCATCACACTCTTTTTTCTCTTCATTCATTCCATTCATTTTACAGGCGTATTTATTCTTTTGTACATTATTTTTATGGTGTTGCGACAATTGCGGATCGGCAATTGCGGACGCGACAATTGCGGACGACAATTGCGGACGACTTTTGCGGACGCGACAATTGCGGACGAC
>JAKKIK010001846.1:0-13895 GCA_024500135.1 Heterodera carotae | reverse complement strand
TATGGGCACCGCTTTCCGCACCACGTGCTTTACTGTATATCAGCGCCAAAAAATCAAATTTACGTGGAAAATTTTACCGCGTTTATGCAATTTTTGGGCAAGTTTACTTGTCAAAATCCGATTAAATTTGTCAAAAATTTTTTGGCCACACAACAAGTTTTGCTGTTTAACTAATTTGTAAGTTCAATACCCAAAAAAAAAACATGTTTGCGGCCAGTAGTATAGTAGTATTTCATTAATCTTTTTATTCTATTGTATTTTATGTGATTTAACGATTATCTATTTTTCATTTTCACAAAAATTTGTTTTTTTTAATCCCGGCCGGGATCCCGGGTTTTTCCATCAAAATCCCGTATCCCGGGTTTTTTGATGGGCCAGGATTTAAACCGGGACGGGATTTTGGCCGGGATCCCGGCACGGGATCCCGCCCGGTCACTTTTTTGAAATCCCGGTCCCTGACCCGGTCCCGGGTTTTTTGATTTCGCCGGGCACTAATTTCAACTATATTTCACTGGAGTTCATTTTACGCCTGTTTTCCGCGGTCAAATGTGCCGGGTTTCCTTTAAGAGACTGGGAAAGGGCGTTAAGGAGACTAAAAACCAATTTTGCCATCAATTCTAAAGCGTTTTTTTGCATTTCCTGGTAAGAAAATGGCCCCAATTTTTTTAGGTCAATTCAACAATTAATGGACGACCAAACTGAAGAAATACCCGTCGCTCCGCCACAACCCGTGCTGTACACTGAAAACATTTCTTCGTTCCTGGACTTGCAAGCTGAGTTTATCAAACGCCGTGATGCTGCCATTGCAGGACGACAGACGCAGTCGTTCTCCGAAACGGCCCACCGAACGTCGCGCAATAATATTTTGGCAATAAGCAAAGAGGAAAAGGCACGTCGTATTGTGCACATTGCACAACAAATATTTTTCAACTCAAAAATTTAATTTAGAAAGCAAAAATTGAAGTCACAACACTAAGGACACAGCGAATTCGACAGAATGAAGAAGCGATAAGGAAGGAAGAACAGCAGAGGGCCAGACAGCAGCAGATTCTTCAACAAAAGGCGGCCATTTATGAACGAATGGCAAAGGGCGAACGGTTGGCGTACGAAGACGGAAAGGAAGCGGAATTTCTGGTCGATTTTCATGCGAAGAAAAAGGAATTGGAAGATGAAGCGAAAAACAAAGCGAGCAGCTCATCGGAAATGGCTTTGGATGAACATGGAGGAGATGGATCCTTCTTCAATTCGTAAGCAGCAGCCATTTGCGACTTAATCGGCTTTTTCTTGTCGATTTAATTGTTTTGGCACTCGACCTTTTCCTGAAAAGCAAAATTCCCCTTTTTGTAGTTTGTATTTATTATTTGACTAATCGTTTTTCCCATCAGCGATTTGCCGCCACCGCTGATCGTTCATTACGATTACACGGAAGATAAAGGTCGAGTATTCGGTGCTTCTCACATTCCTTTGCCAACAATGGACGAGGACGCGCGTGAGCAGCAAATAAAGGAACTAAAAGCGATGACTGAGGAAACGCATCGGAAAAGGGCGGAACGGAAGCGACGAAGGAATGAGGAAGAAGCGGAAGAACGACGGAGGCTAAACCGAGTGAGGACGAGGTGAATGAACAGGAGGGGCAGAGAAAACAATTCGGAAGAAATATATTCTGAAAATAGTTGAAAATGAAACAGTAGCAACAAGATCGAATTTATTTCAAGTTATTATTTAACTTTCCTTTGAAGGATGGAACTGGAGCCAATTCCGAGCAGTGACGAGGAGGAGGAGGAAGAAGTACACACAAATGAGGTACTTTTATAATTGCTACCTAGAGGTTTTTTTGGCCGAATTGGTATCGGTTATGCAGCTACCGAAAAAATTTAACGCAACAAAATGCTTGCAAAAATAAGGCCATTTTATATTTCAATGATTTGAGTGGATCAAGGTCCCTTGCTAGTCTTTCATTCCCACATAATTGAAATACATAATGGCTTTATTTTATTTTTTTACCGCCGAATTGTTACGTACTTTTGTTACATTTTTATTTAACTACAACAAAATAATAATTTGCTTTTGAATTTGTTTTGCCGGACAGTCCATTGTCATTTGTCCATTGTGTTGTTCCCTTTAGACCGATGTCGCCGCCATTCCGTTGCCGCCCTCGCCGTCGGCCGAAGGGAAAATTGGCGACACGAAAACGGCAGAGCCCGAGCAAAAGAGGCGACAGTTTGGAGTCCGCGAGTGGGACCGTGGCAAAATCGGATGCTTGCGATGGGTGGAGACACAGCGGGACGAACGCGAAGACGAATTTGCACCGCCGTCGTCGTATTATGAAGAAAGCGATCGGAGAGTTAAGAGGGGCAAGAGGAAGTGATCAAAAACTATTGAATCATGGACATATTTCCAATTGTAAAATTGGCAAATAATAAAAAGCCGATGCTAAAAGCGATTTGTTGAGCGTACGAGCGATGTGCTAAATTCGTTTTACTTACCATTAGTTGTCGGCCTTAAAATTGCCTCCTTTTATTTAGCATTTCGTTGATGCCAACCAAAAGGGACATAAAAGGTGAGGTGGGCCCGGTGCACGCACCCATTTTTCTCGCCGGTTGATTCTTACAATTAGTGATGAATAGCAGCAGTTGTGGATACCATTAATTGCTACATTTTCCTTTTGTTTGAGAGGGTTCAGACTCAGACGACCCGTCAAAATTGGAATCGCCATCGGATGCGAAATGTCTTGGCATTTCTCTCCGTCGCGATCCCGAAAACGGGCGGTTGGTGGTGGATGGTTCTCTGCTCAGTCTTTTGGAGTCAGTTCTGCGCCATCCAACCAAAGGTCGGAAGTTCCTTTCGCGTGCGGTCGAAGTGGCCATCAAAGCTTTTATGGCGTGTGTTGCGCGGGTGGGCGATGGCAAAGGACGCTTGGAGCAGACGGAGTTCGTTGTGGAGCACGAAAAAGGTGATGAGGCGGCTATTGTCTGCCCTTGGGTGCTTTTTCATTTCTCTCTCTCACTTTCTCTCTCTCTCTCATCAATTACCAAATTCAGTGTTCGATGGCGTCGTCCGTCTCTGTTTCAAATGCGTGGGCAAATGTTTGTACGAATTGTTGCAGCCACTCAAGCGCAAAAAGCGTCCGTCATCGGGCAAAGTTTGTCGGGAAAATTGAAAGAGGAAACTGTTCAGCCGCTTATTGCACTTCCTTTCACTCATTAATTTCGAAATATAAATTTTAAATTTGACAGAGGAGGGGCCCGAAGAGGAAAGAGTCGACTCACTTCAAACATTGGCACAAATACGGCGCATTGAGCAAATCATATCTTTCGGCTGTTCTAATTGTAAGATACTTTTCAAAAATGCATCTTTTTTCGCCATAATTTCCCTCCCCAAAATGCCATTGGCCTTTTTCAGTTTCTCACGGAGGTCGAATCTGACCATGTGTTGCTTCCGACCCTTCGTGTTGTCACTGATCTCGTCGATTTGTACCTCCATTTCCCAAAACTGTGCAAAAGCCTCATTAGGGTCCTTTTTGTGGTCTTCCTTTTTTTATACCAATTAACTATTTTAAGGTTTTGGTCCATTTTTGGAGTCGCAAAACGGAGGAAATTCGTTGTGTTGCCTTTGTGGCACTGTGCAAAATGGTCAGAATTGACTCCGAATGTTTCCCTGTCGTTTATAAGGTCTCTTATCTATTTTGTTGGACTCTGGCACTCGTAACTTAAAGTTCAGAGTTCTTACACAGCGTACGTGGCCAATTGTAAAGTCGTTGATGAAGAGACACTGCCCTTCATTAATTTTATGCAGGTACCTTAATTAAAATGTATGGGCTTAGACAAAATGTCCCAAAGCGAAAATCTGATAGAGAAAATCCAAATTTTGTCAATCATCAGATTCCCAGAACTTTTTAATAAACTCGGTTTGCGATTGTCCAATTTCCCTTTTGTCGGGTTCTCACTGGTGGACATTTTGTCGCGCTACGCATATGTTGGGCTATTTTGTCTTTGTGACATTTTGACACAAACCTCAATTTCGGAATGATCTTTCGCTTGAATATCAACAAGAAACGAAACATTGGCAAATCGTTCATTTCCTTTTGTTTCAGTGCTCTTTCGCCGAACTGACCTTTGTGCATCCGACCCAAGCTTACCAATTCGCCTTCGTTTATATCCGCCAGTTTGCCATTCATCTTCGAAATGCAATGATTGCAAAACGAAAGGTCAGTGACAAAGGCATTTCCCAATTAAATTGTCCATGCCGCGCTTCGATTTTTTGCAACAAATTGGGTTTAATGGGCGCTTTGGTTTATGCAGGATATGATCCAGACTGTGTACAATTGGCAGTTCATCAAGGGAATTCAGCTTTGGGTTCTGATCATTTGTGAAGGCTCTAAACGTTTTCGGCCGTCGGCGTCGTCCACCGACAAAAGTGTCAATTGGTTTAGGGAATTGATTCACCCACTCGTGGAAACCATCAACTCGCTTTGGAGGTGATTTGTTGCGTTGTATCTTTTTGTGATCGATCATTCGAATGGTTCGTAGGCTTTTCCCATCTGCCAAATTCTTTCCGCTTCGTCTCCATTCAATTCGAATGCTTCTCAACATCCAACGCGAGTCCGAAGTGTTTGTTCCCTGTTTGGCTTTTGCTGTTGAGGTGCCTTTTGCCCCTGCGGCTTTTCTTTTATCTTTCAAATTATTTTAGCTGTTGGAAGAGTTGGCTCAGATTGACGCCAAAAGGCCCAGTGCCGGCAAAGGTCGGACACGCGACCCGAACATCGAACGGATGCTGCGATTGTCCGGCGAACAGTTGGACGATGCCGGGGTCCGTGCCCACTTGGCCCAGCAACTTTTTGCATTGGTCGTCGATTGTTTGAATGTGCTGAACACGCGCGAAAGCACTGCCGTCGCAGCAATCACCGCCCCAATGCATGCCAAACTGAAGGTGCTTTTGCTTGGGGTGGTGCCACACTTTGCAATTGCCAAAAAAGGGCGACTTCATTTATTCATCCATTTATTTTTAAGCACTTCCTCAAAGTGTGTGCCAATCCTGAACATAAACGACTTTTTGCACAACTAAAAGGATTTTCATTGCCTGCATAAACCGTGGCAATGCGCGACCCGTCGTCGATGTTTTCGATTTGTCGTCCGAAATTTATTTTATTTTATCGTTATTCACAATTTGTTTGCTTTTTGTTGTTGTAATGCTTTATCATCGTAAATTGGGCGTCACTGATTTTGTACCTTTTAATGAGTGGTATTCGCAAAATTCGATGCTAAAGGAAAGATAAGGAAATTTTGCATGCATTTTGCCTTTCGGAATTTCCTTTCATTCACCTTTTTGTGACAAAATGGCGCCTCCGACATTTTTCGTCTCCGATCGGCGAATGTTGGGCCATCGCTGTGAATGGGACGATGAGCACATTGAGAAGCCCGACCGATTGAGCTCTCTTTTGGACGCATTTGAGGCAATTGACCGCCCCCTCTAATTGTTTGTTTGTTTTGTTATTTGATCTGTTGCAGACGGAGTCCGTTCTGTTGTCCCAATGTTCGCAGCTCGCCTCGGCCGATTGTTCCATCGACGACATTCTTTTGGTGCACAGTTTGGAGCATGTCAGTTAATCACTCTCAAAAGTGATCAGTCATTAGCGGTTTAAAGGTTGAACGCATTCGCGCGGCTTCATCTTTGCCTAATTTGGTAACAAATTCAAATGTTGGCCATTGATCGTTTCGAGCATTGGTCGGGGATTTTCGTCCCCGACTTTCCTGTCCCCAACGGTCGGGGCTGAACCCCATTTTAAAGGAAGCGATGGAACGATTCTGCTCCGAACACGAGGATATTTATGTCAACGATAAAAGTTGGGAATGCGCACTTCTGAGGTCAGTTGGAGCAGGGAACGGAACGTATTGAATGGCACCCAAAAGGGGGAAATGGCACACAAAAGAATAGAATGGCATTGCCCGCCCATTTGCCATTCCCTTTTAGTGCCGGTTGCGCAGTGAAAGCGATGGAAGCAGTCATTCGGGCGACCAAAGATGGGAATGTGAAGGCACAAAACAGTGAAATGTGCCCGAACATTCTTCCCAACCAAAACAAATGTTTTTCCGATTTTCAGTGCTGCCCCAAATGCTTTTGCTGCAATTCGTCCGCCGGGCCATCATGTAAAGCATAAGGAGGAATGGAATGAAGCCATCCATTATCAGTAGACTAAAAGGCCTTTTTTTACACTTTTGACGAGCGCCGCAAAAGTGGCAAAACGGAAATCGGGCACTATTTAAAAATGAAGATTTCAATTGTTCTGAGTTTTGCGGCACAAAATACTTTTTGACGAGCATTACCGCCAATCGGAATTAACAAATGTTTCTTCTCAGGCTTCTCGAAACGATCCGTGCGGTTTCTGTCTATTGAACAATGTTGCAATTTGTGCTCGAAAGGCTCGCTCGTTGGGAGTTGAAAAAGTGCTAATTGTCGATTGGGACGTGCACGTGGCACAGGGAACGCAATATTGTGTGAACGAAGACCCGGAGGGCCTTCTGCTGCTTTCAATACATCGCTATGAGCATGGCACATTTTGGCCTGAACTCGCAGAAAGTGCCATTGTCCATCCATGTGAGCATTCTGAACAAACCCATGCCTTAAATGGTGATATATGATTCAGATCCAAACACCATTAATGTGCCATTGAACTCCACCGGATACGGCGATGCCGAATACGCCGCTTTCCTCCATTCTATTGTCCTTCCAATCATCCAACAATGGCGTCCCGGGCTCATACTCGTTTCGTGCGGATTTGACGCCGCAATCGGAGACCCCCAAGGGAAGATGGAAGTGTCGCCCGCAGGCTTCGGCTACATGACGGGACTGTTAGCCCAGCAGGGCATTCCGTTGTGCCTTTTGCTCGAGGGCGGTTATTTTCTGCCGAGTGTTTGCCACGGGGTGTTGCAATGTGTGAAGGCACTTGTCCAACGGGTAAAGGCACCAAGACAAAAGGCTGCTTTAAGTTTGCAGAGCCTTTTAAGGCTCCGCCATTTCGGAATTTCTGCCAAATGATTCCGTCGTCCGATTTTCTCTACACACTTTTTGCCAACCAACTTGTCCATTGCCAAAGATGGCCATTGTTTGCGAGTTGGATTCGACTTGTGAACGCTCTGAGAGCAAAAAAGGGATTGAGACTTATCGTAGTACACAAATTATTTATTGGCGGACATTTATCAGACAAACACTTTTCTGTCACCAGCACTTTCATTTATCCAATTTTCTTTCTTAAAATTAGTGTTCGGCACGGTACCGGTAGTTGCTTGAGATATCCCGAACAGTATATTCGACAAAACTTTTGCTATAAAGATTTGCCGAACTCTGCTTTAAACTATGCTCATTTTCGTCGTTTTTGTGGGGCTAAAATAGCGAATAATCTTGACAAAACGGCCGTCGTCTCATCAGGTCCCTCAATCGGAATACAATGGACAAAGGCAATTTGTGCTGCCGCAGCCGACTCGAGGCCAATACCCTGCAAGAAAGGCTGAAGTCGAATGGGAATTTGAACGACGAGTTCGGATGGCAATGAACGAATGTGAGACCGCAGAGACAGAAAAGGTGAAGAAGAGCGGGAGGAGTGGAGAGAAAACAGAGGGCAGAAAGGGTGAGGACACTGAAGGAGAGCGGGAGGAGTGGAGAGAAAAAAGGGGACAGAAAGGGTGAGGACACTGAAGGAGAGCGGGAGGAGTGGAGAGAAAACAGAGGGCAGAAAGGGTGAGGACACTGAAGGAGAGCGGGAGGAGTGGAGAGAAAAAAGGGGACAGAAAGGGTGAGGACACTGAAGGAGAGCGGGAGGAGTGGAGAGAAAACAGACAGTGTCCCGCATTAATTCCCTGACAATCTGCGCACAATTCAGCAAATGCAACCAACCGAACTTTCGTTTCATTGGGACAAAACAAATCGTCCAATTCTGACGCTGAATCGTCCGGCGGGTGAATCGGCAGGGCTTTCATTGTATGGTCGAAATCATTTCTTACTCCTTTATTTTTTTGTGAGTATTTTCTCCAATTCACATTAAATCAATCCCGCAAAAATTTGCAGGTTTTTATGCCACTTGTTTTTTCACGAGAAATTGACATTCAAACGGACCAAGGGAAAAGGTTGCCACTCACACATTTTGAAATGGAAACTCTGATTGGACATCTCGGGGATTATTGCGAAGACACCGAAGAAGAGACGCGAATTGGGATGGACGCCTTGGAACAACTATTAGAGATCTTTCCGAAGCTTACTTCTCACCTACTCTTTGTGTAAATCAATGGGGCCACAACTTAAGTTTCATTTATTTAAAAATGTTCCCCTATTTTACACTTTAAATAATCAGCTTTGATCATTTAGAACGAGAATCTTGATTTGAATGGTTAAATATTTATAATAGATACAAAAATGTATTGAAAATTAGAACATATGAGATTTGAAGCTGAGCGGTGAGTGAAGAATCGTTATGGCTGGAATGAGCATTGTTACAATGAATTGACATCAGATTATTGGCATCGTCAATCAATAGGATCAATTGATCAGTTCATTCGATTCGCAGTATTGGCCCTCCAGCAGAGGGGCAATGTTCGCCAACCGCACTTTACCGTCTTGCTCCATATTGCCCGAGATAATACCAACAAAACTATCCGAATCAGCTGACGGGCGCTTCAATTCCGGCGAATTCTGTGAGCCTTTGGATGGTGAAGAGGAGGACGGGGACGAACCACTCGATGACGTGGTCGAATGATGACTTAGGTAAAAGTTAGCCGAATTCTGTTGCTGTTCGCTGACCAATTCATTCTAAAAAGAAATAAATTACCAATTTTGACGCAGCACCCAATGAGATTTTGAACATATAGTGAATTTGTTTGATATACTTAAATCGTAAAATTCGTGGATGACAAATAAATTCGGAAACTCGGAAGGAGTACGGTCCACATACTACCAAATTGTTTGTAAAAATACGCACCTCCGATGCACATTTCTTACGAACACAGCATCTTTGAGGTCGTTTCTCTTTTTGGTTTCTTGTAAATGCACTTTGACGAGATCTCAACTTCGAGTCCACGGAAGTCTAACAAATAAAAATGCAATTCATTGAGTCAATTCCGTCGTCACCTCTTCTTTGTCGTCGCGTTTTGTCTCTCCTCGACTGTTTTCTTTAGCGACATTTGTCGTTAGTCGCCCCATATTATGTTGACCATCTCCAGAGAAAGATCGTTCCAATGAGGTCGCTTTGGGTATGGGCCGAATGGCTCCAACGGATGGATTTCGAATTGTTGCAGCGAGATCAGCCCAAATAGACGAACCTGCGAGACGGACAAAATCGGAAGTCATTTGAGACCATTAAAGACATACGATTCAAAAGACTCGAGCTTGACGAAGTCGCCCGTCCATTTGAGGGAGAAACGGAACCATTCAAATCAGCCGAACGACGGCGATGTGATCGCAATGCGTGCATCGAAGGCGGCGGGCTCTTCAACAGCATTTGGGAACTGATCCGCGACAAACACGTGTCACCCGTGAGTCCATTAATCTTCAGTGTGACCCGTTTGTTACACAAGGTCCTTGGTCCGCTCGACAATGAGTCGAGTTGTATTTGAATTCGAGTGTTCCTCGGATGAATGACTTGGTCCGTGTAAGTCACTGCAACTGTCACGACAACGGGCAGCCTTCGGCGGTCGTTGACATCAATTTGGGCCCATTCCAAGTAGCCAAATGGCGGACAAATGCACTGCATGGGCTCCAAGACCGGAGTAAGGTTGGTTGTCATTGAAATGTTCACCTACCATAAAATGGATTAGAAACAAATGCAAAGATATCCAAACACCTCTTTGATGAGAAAAGACGAGTCAGGCAACTCCGTCTCTAAATTGTCAATTTCCGCTTTGTTTGTTGCTGTCGTCGTTGTTGGAAATTCCCAATCCGAATCCAAAAACACTTTGAATCTGTAAGCCGGGCCTTCCGAGAGCGAGACAATTCGACTGTAGAGTCCGACGTGAAGAAGAATGGGTTTTTCAACTGGCGCTAGTGAGTTGCTCAATTCGACAGAGGAAGTTGGGCATCCAAAGTTGCAAAGCTGCACATTCATTGCCCTGAGCTCGTCCAACTTCAGCCCAATGTATCGTCTCACTGCCACCGATTCGATGCCAAGGCATTCCAAGTCCTTTTCGGTGATTTTCAAAAGGCGGCACCCATTGATCTCATATTGGAGAATGCACGAGACGAGCTGATCGACAATAGCCTCGCTGAAGTCTTCGATGGCACTTGCTGCAATATTTTGCACCTTAAATCGGCCCAAAGATTTTAACAGTGCTTAAAGCAGTCAATTTCGCTTACCCATTCGCACACACAATCCTCATTCCATTCACAAACATCCTCCACGTTCATCATGTCCACCTGAACAACAAAAGCACATTTTGTTTGTTTATTTAGTCCGAAACTGATGACCATATGAAGGAAATTCCGATGGCTGTTCTCTCTCTTTCGGATAATGGCTTCGCGTCTACGCAAATCCTCCATCTGACGAGCCAAATCCAATTTTAACTCCTTAATTAATGATCAATTCTTAAAAAGGAAGGAAGCCGTCCAAAGGTTTACTTCCAATGTCAAAATCTGTTCACGAATCATATCCCGCCATTCTTCCTTACGATACACCAAAAATTGTGCCACTTCACGTTGCAATTCGGCATCATTGCCTATTTGTTGCAGAATGGCAAGCACTGAAACATTTTCTTTGTTAATATTTTGACGACATTTTAGCCGACCATATCGCATGTCTGGTCTTTCGCCAGGTTCAGTCAACCAACAGTTCTGGATGAGATCGTTCAATTGGGACGGACAAGTTTCCGGAATGACGAGACGTACACCGTGTTGAGAAATAATCGAATAAATTTTGAATTCCGTTAAACCTAAAAGTGCGTACGAACCATGACAAATGGTAGGCAAAAAAAGGATTTACCATGATAAGGTATTTCTCGTGAGAAGATTTCCCAGAGAACAACTGCAAAGGACCAAACGTCAGTTTTCGTGGTAATGCCCTCAGGCCTTTGGCTGATTATTTCGGGACTAAAAAATCAGAAAAATCCAAGTAAAATTGAAGAATTCGTTTTGTTTCCCTTTTGCAAGTTAATGTCGTGCCTACCTCATCCATGCAGCTGTGCCGCCCCAACTGTAAAAAAGAAAAGAAAATGGATTCCTATGGCACTGATCACTGACCTAGGCGAAGTCCACGAATGTGTCAAATCCTTGGATGTACCAAAGTCGCAAAGTTTGCATTGGTTTCTGCTGCCAACTACAATGTTTTTGGACTTCAAGTCCCGGTGGATCACAGTAAGCGGCGCTTCATGGTGAAGGTAGACGACCCCTTGGGCAATTTGCACGGCCCACTTAATTATACGCTCGAATCCAAGCGGCTGCTTTTTATCATGCAAATTCTCTAAAACATTTATTTATAAAAATCATTATTCAAATTAATTCACCAAACAGCGATCCATTCTCAGCATACTCAGTCACTATCCAAAAGTCCGGGTTGGCAACTGCGACGCCGTAAAATTGGATGATATTTCGGTGACGGATTTGCGACAAAATTTCAACCTGACAATTAATTTGTTTAATGAGTTAAGGGAGGGGGGGGGGACTGTTTAATGTTTTTCTATGGTCGAAAAGCCAAAGGCCAACATAATTAATTACACCTCTTTATCTAGCAAATACACTTTTTTCATCGCCACAAATTGCACGCTGCCGCCGGACTTTGTCCATCGGCCTCGAAATACTGACCCATAAGTGCCGACACCTGAACATTTATAAACATTAAATTATGTTGAATTGTTGTCATAAACCCATACCCAACTGTTCTCCGACTTCCAATTTTTCCCGTGGGATAATCGGATAACCGGAAAGTTGCCGAAAATCGCCAGATGACGGAGAGGAACAACCAGAGGAAGTTGAGGGGGAGTTGGGACAACAATGTTGTGAAGAAGGCATGGAAGGGACAGCAGATTCCAAAGCATTCTTTTTATTGCATTCGCTGTCGTTGGATTTAAGCAAATTCTTTGATGGAGAACACATTTTGAAGAACAGAAAATGAATAAGAATATTAAAAATATACTGAAATTAATAGTTTCTTCAATTGTCAAATGCATAAGATAAGGAGAGGTATCAAATATGAATCTAATCAATCGCAGGAATGAAAGTGTACCGGCCGATCAGTTATCATTTACCAATTACACATTAAGGGAGGGACGAAATTTGGTAGGTTTGGTCGCTGTTAGTCGGACACATCCCATTTATAGTAGGAGACGAATGTCCCTTCTGCTGTTTGCTTATTAATGTGTGAATTACTAACATGGATTCTCAATATGTGGATTACTAACATGGTTTCTGTTTCATAGTTACAAAAATATATACATATAATACATAATTTACTGTCTTTTTTTATATTTAGCACAGAATGGGGTTTTATAAAAATTCTATTCATGGTTAAACCGGTGTGATAAAGGAAGAAAAATTTTCGTGGGGTAGTCAAACTGAGTCACTGATAAAGCCAAACGTTTTTGTTTCAATATGTATCTCCATCGGAGGAATCTGAGGTGTATTTTACCCCCAAAATAACCCGCGGACTTTGAATGTGTGTGTACACAAACCAAAAATCTTGTTGTTGTAGCGCAAGCACAACAATCTTTTTAGCTGATCAAACACCAAACCACACCCCCCCCCCCCCCCTAATATGTGGTCTGGGCAGAGGAAGACCAATTTCTCGAGGAAGCCAATTATTTTAAGGCTCAACAACGAATATTTTCGTTTTTTTGAGCGGGTCGAACTAGGAAAAAATTTAAGAATATTGGCTTAATAATGAAGCCTGAGCATTTAAACAAAGAGCAAAGAATAGATTAGCGGTGCCAGGAACACTCAGTTAGGAACGGACGGACGGACAAATGCATCCTCCAGCGATCGTCTGATCGGCTTGAAAAAGGGTAAGGGGTAAGGTTGGATGACACGAGATTAAAAAGCAACGAGGAAAGACTGGCACTGCTCCATTTATTTATTTTGAAATTATTTTTTTTAATTTGGCCCAATTCTTCACGTGCCAACTGACTGCTGAGCGATGCCAATTCAAACATCTAAGAAAGCGTTAAAAATTTTCACGTGTTAAAAGCATTCGTCAAATGATATGAAATGAACATTTTTCACACTGATCGAAAATCACAAAGTAAAAGAAGCAGACAAACAACAAATAAAAAGTAGATTAAAGACCAAAAACCACTAAAAAATGAGCATCATTTCGAAAGTGGAAACAATTATAGTAATGTTATTTCGTATACACGAATTAAAAAAACATTTGGTTTTTTTGACAGAAAATCATTTTTAGGATAGTTTTTGTTAATTAATTTAAAGAACTGAAAAATGGTATTCGGCTTGGAAGACGTAAATTGCGATAGGAAAGATTTTATCAGTTGCCTGCCGGGCCCTGATCTCTGAATACGGAATTTGTTTTTAACACAATTAGAATTGTATCTGGTTTGCTGCGCCTCAAAAAAAAAAATAAAATTTTGTAATTGGGGATTTCCAGAGTGCTGAACATGAAGGTGATGTTAGTTTGGATTTTCGAGGTCATAAGCTGATCATAAATTGACTTAATACATACACATGTATTTATCGGGAATATTGAAAAAATAAAAATTCATTTATGATGAAATGAGTAGATGGGGGCATACATAGAGAGAGGCAACGTTATATAAATCTCATCAGGGGCGTATCTAGAAAAAATTTTTGGGGGGGGGGGGGGGAATCGACAAATTTTTGGTTTTCGGGGGGGGGGGGGGGGAAGGGGGAAAAAATTTTTCTTTTTGGGGGGGAAAGGGAAAATTTTTCCCTTTTTTTTTTTTTTTGGGGGG
>JAKKIK010001845.1:0-13895 GCA_024500135.1 Heterodera carotae | reverse complement strand
TAATTCATCATTTTGCTGCATTCCAATCACATATAAGATCTTGTCAGCGAGTATTCCCAAGATCAATCTGGCAAACTGCTAGTGAATAGTTTTTTATTACAATATTTGTATAAGTTAATGAGTTTTCGTTTTATTTTTTATTAATCTGTCAAAAAAAATAATTAATTTATGAATAAAAGTAGAATTTTTTGTCTTTAAAGTAAGTGTAATTATTCTGATAATGATCATTATAAATAATTTCAATGATTTAAGCAAGAAAAAATAAATATTGATCGGATTAATAACACAGTTAAAAAAGCGAAGACATTTTTTGGGCACGGATGATAATTTTAATTATAATTTTTTTTTTTTCATAATAATCATGGCAATTTTCATTTGGTTTTTGGCTTTTATCCTTTTTATAAAATTAATTTTTTTTTATATATTAACAAATTTTAGTTACTGGTTTGTCACTTTTCTTTGTTTATTATTATCCAACACATATTTGATTTAATTACAAGTCACAAACACTCGATACCGATACTCCATAAATACTCGATACAAATTCTTTTCATTTTTTCTTCATATATAATTTATATGTTCATTTTCTATATTCTTTTGGTCGCCGGTGAATAACTTTGATTTTTTTTTAATTGTTTCGTGCCTTTTTTGATTGTACGTGTTTGCTTGTAGAGAGAGGCACTTATCAGAAGTGCCTTCATAAGCGTAATTTTTTATCAATTCAAATGTCAAATTTTACTTGGTCACATTACTCAATTGTTTTAATTCGTTCAGTGTTCAGTAAGTAGGACATTGTTGAAATCTTAATAATTAAAATATCCGCAGGTTATGTAATTTGACCGCTGGTATACCATTTGGCATCCTTAAAAACTTGTTTCTAAATTTAAGCCTTGTTTCCGAATTTGTATAAAAATATTCCTGTTTTATCTATATGTTTATTTTTGCTTTTTTAAATAATATTTTTATTTTAATTCTTTTTATTAATTTATTAATTATTATCTTTGTCAAAGATATTTTTGGTAAAATTGTTTTGAATTATAACATACTACTTATATGTAACTAGAATTAAGATAGTGACATATTTGTCTAATTCCTCTTGGTGCTATCTCAAATGTAGCGTCGCTACCATAACTTTGCAATTAATGGCAGCTTCTAATTGAATTTTTTATTAAAAAAACATAGTTCCAATCCCTCTATTTTATAGTTCATCCAATCAGTTCCAACAATTGTTTTTCTCGTTTTTATTGTTCCTAATTTTGTTAATTTGTAAACTTTCAGGGACATTAAAAGGATCACATGATTACTTTGTTTCTGTTGACTATTGCGGTTGTAAGCACGTCTAACTGATATTCAAGAAGGGTAATTACTCGAAACCAAATTTTCATCTAATAGATCTGTATCTATTTTTTTCTTGTTCGTGTAATAAAACGTTTTGAACAGAAATATATTTTCGTTTAAATGTATTTTCTCCAATTTGATTTGTTTCCAATTATAAAAATAGTTTTTTTAAGATTTTTGAAAAACATATGATTTCTTTATTTTGATAGCTTTTGACGAGTTCTATAGCATCGTGATTTTTTATAATTCTTCAAACGAGAATTAATGGTAGTCGAATACTCAAATAAAAATAAGAAAAAAACAAAAATAAAAAGGTTGATGTATTATTTTTATATAAAATTATTTTATTTTATAAGTCTATCTGTTTTGTTGTCCAATCAGATGCGCTTTTTTAATAGAATCTTTAAGCACACCGGTATTGTTTTCACTAAATTTAACTTATTTTTAGTTTAATAATTTAAGCATTGTGACAAATAAACCTTTTTCCAATATTGAATTTTAGATGGCAAGGAAACAAGAATAATGTGAATTGGTTAGTTGAATTTTGACTGCAGTATAGTTTTTATTTTGTGGACGGGTTACTTCTCATTATTCAAAATTTACTTTTTTTATGATTTTTGTTAGATTTAATTAATGTATTCTCAAAAAATTCAATATTAATTTATTGCATGCTATTTTTTAGATTTAGTCAATATTTTTATTTTTAGATAATTTTTCTTTAATTATCACTGAACCAATATTTGATTTATAGTTTAAATGATTGTGTCAATAAATATGCTATGGTCATCCATTAGCTTTAATAGAACCTCAATGTAAAAAAGATTTTTTTTTCATAATTTTTGATGGTAAGCGGTCGATATTATTGATATTAGTAATTCTTTACGTTTGTTTATTAAGTTGAAGATGTGGTTGTGAGCAGGTTGTCACGACGACCGCTAACTCACTTTCATGCCCTTGTGTAGGGTCTGCTGTTCTCACTAACTATGGTCCATATTTTAATTTTAGATAAGATACTTAGTTAGTAAAAAGCATTAAATTGTGTATATGTTATTTTATATTGTATTCTATATATTTTTTTAAAAAATACTGCTAATTCGTTGGGCATTGCTGTTGTAGATATTGTAAAGAGCAACTAAAATATTTTGATTTTTACTTGAATTAGCCGGTCTTTCAGTTTTTTTTATGACTCAAAACAAAAGTCGGTTTCACTTGGTTTTGAAGAGTTAATTAACTATTTAAACATAATTCCATCATAATCCTATAATAAGGATTAATGTTTGAATTTTATTTTTTGAAATATTAATTGCGTATTTAGTGTACTTATTTTAGATGCTCTCTTCCACCGCGAACGATTTATTTAAAATGAATTTACATTTCGTTAATTCAAAGGATTTACGAATAACCTTATTTTTTAATATTCATTGTCTTATTGAAGCCAATAAACAATTATTTAACTTTTGAAATTATTCAAATTTTCAATTTTTTTAATTTTCTGACCTTTTTTTTTG
Organism: Heterodera carotae; assembly: GCA_024500135.1. Taxonomy (NCBI): domain Eukaryota; kingdom Metazoa; phylum Nematoda; class Chromadorea; order Rhabditida; family Heteroderidae; genus Heterodera; species Heterodera carotae. The sequence goes on along the minus strand of JAKKIK010001845.1, from coordinate 11,049 downwards.
CAGCATTTAAAACTCTTTTTAAATAAGTTTTTCTGTATGAAACATGATAGACTCGACAATAGCTTTTCCGTTAGAATTAAGTTGCAACTCTAAGTTCAAATATTATATTATTTTAAATAGGCTAATATGAGCCATGAATTAATATTTATTGTATTTCTTGCATTTTTTGCCAAGAAATTATAAAGATTTTAGGTTTCGCATATTGCCTAAATTTTTATGATCATCAGAATTTTCAAACTTAAAACTTAATAAAAAGTAATAACAGGTTCTGATTAAATCATTATGGCATTTACTTATTTTTAAGTGGAATTTTCTTAAAATTTTTTTCAGCCGTCATACTTAAAGTGGACAGTAAAAAAATATATATTACTACAATTATTAATATTTTTAAAAAGGTATGTAAAATAAATTAGCTTCACAATATTTTGTGAGAAAAACATTTTATAAAACAAGTTGACAGGAAAAGAACTTGGAGCTTGTCGCAAAACACTCTACGAAGCAAGGATATTGAAATTGCTTTGCCTAGCGCGGATGCGTGTTGGCACTGCTAAAAAGAAGGGCATTATGTAGGCGTAAACACGAAAAACAAAAATATGTCAATGCAGACAAATAATTCTATATAAAAAACTAAATCACAGCTAAAGAAAAACAACTGCAATGTGTTATGCTCGGTAATACGTGAAAAAATTTTTCTGGACAGCAAAGTATCTAATTCAAATAAATTATAATGTAATTGTTTTAGTCAAAAAAAGAAGCAATCAAGTAATTATCAGCTTTTTTTAATATATTACAAAAATCTTACGCAATAAATCAACTCGTAATCAACAACGAAACCAAACCTGTCGTTACAATAAACAAGACACCCATGAAACAAGGCGTTCAAAAAACTTAAAATTATCTACGAAAAAGCGACAATTAAAAATACTTAAAGATTTTTTAAATTTAATTAAAAACATTATCATCTCTTCATTGAATATGCTTTAATTGCAGGCAGATGTCAAGGTTTAAATAATTTTGATTAAATGTTCTAAAGAATTGGAAACACAATAAACCTGGAAATGAATATAAAATAAAATGGTTAAATCATAAGTTTTTTCTTAACACCGTACGAAAATCGATACAATCGACTTTAGAGTCTTACAATTAAAAATAAACACCTAAAAATTAGGTAATAGAAGCCAATTTTGCGAAAACAAAGAAAGATATAAATTCGAAAAATCAAATCACCAAGCAAAAAAATTATTAAACTACTAATAGAACTAGATTTATGCTTTTAAAAAGTAGCGTTATAATAATTAAGCAAAGATTCGTACAACAGAAGTTATAATTACAAATGATTAAATAAACGAAATGTTTATACATTGAAATAAATAATAACTAAAACTATTGGCCAAATAATTTGTAACACTTTTAAACCAATTTAATTATGATTGAACCGATTTGGATTTTGATAAATTTTGAATGTGCAGAAATAAATCTGAAATCGAATGAAAAACATTCCACTTTATGTTCTGATAAAAAATCATTGCTTTGATGGAATTCATTTTTCTAAATATTCTTATTTAACGCTTGTGGGTGTATCTCAAGCTTAATGGCAAAAGATCAACCGAAGAAAAGGTGATGCTCGTGAATTTAAATAAAGAGTTTATTTTAACATGTATTTTTAAATTTTGTTCTGAATAATACAAAAGGAAAAGTAAATCCTAACAAAACTTTTAAACAACAGACTTATAAAATATAGAACAAGGGAATATCTATTTTGAATAGTTTTGAACGAAATAAACTTTTTTATTAAAAATGCCTAGCGTGCTTTCAATAATTATTTGCATTTTTTAATTAATCTAACTGATTCAACTTATCATTAAACACATAAACCAACTTATAAATTCATCAATATAAATTAGTACTTATAAGTCAACTAATTTTTCGCTTGTCATTGGTACAATAGTATCAATTTTACGCCCTGACAAAAATATTCCCCAAAAAGATGACCTAGCAAAGACAAAAGTTAAAAAATGAAATAATGCAAAAATCAAAACAAAACTGGAGTTTTTGGATTTTTGGAATATGCTCTGCCAACTTAATAACTGTGATACAGACAAGAAAAAGAGAAGAAAATGTCCCTTCCAAATAAAATAAATATATTCAACATACGCTTCCTACGAGGAATGCTATAAAATTTGGCGATTTAAAAAAAAATAAAATAGAACTACTTTTAACGGAGTAAATTGCACATTTGAATGAGCCGTTCATAATAATGGAAAGACGTGATGCTCCACAAATGTTAGCGCTGAGTGGACACGTGAAAGGCTTTATTTATAATTATCAAGCGTGTAAAAAATCACTTAATTTTATGTAATTGTTCTGACCAGTCCCAAACGATTTTATAGCGCACACAAAAAGTGAACAATTGTCGATAAAATGCTCGGCCAAATACTTTTCAAAATAAACAATATAAAGGGCAATGAGCATTTGAGTGTATTTATGGCTTTACTTTTCACTCCCAAAATCCATTACAGATTGAATTGATTTAAAAATAAAAATAATTAATTGAACTCAACATCTTTATTTATTTAAAGACATGAGACGCTGATGAAAACTTTACTTTATAAATGCAAGAATAGTTAACAATATAATTTTAAAGATATCTGATGCTCTGATGAAGCCAAAATACATTGATATATATATATACATATTATATAGCAACTAATTAAACAATAATAAAAAAAATTTTTATAGAAAATCACGGTTTTTTATAAAAAATAGTTAAAACAAATTAAATTCACAACCTAAAATTTAAAGTATAAGTGACCTTTAAGGAAAAAAAATCTGAAGCCCGGCAAAATCATCTCGATCATAATTTTAATTGGAAATTTTTGTATAGATCAATTATAGTTTTAAAGCAAAACATATAATACATATAATCAAATTAACAAAATAGAAATTACGAAAAAAGCCAAAATATGACAAGATTAAACAATTTAACAGCAAAGATTCAGAATTTTGTCATCACGGGGAATGAAAGTAAGTTTTTTAAAATAAATCTGACGCCCTGATGAAGCCAAAAAATATATAAACAAAGCAAATAAATCAATAATAAAATTAAATTTTATAGAATTCAAGGTTCTAAATTTATGAAAAATATTAAATTACAAACTAATTGAAGAGTTAAAATATGTACAATGTGATTTTATTAAAATTCCCCGCATACGAGAGTTTTTATGTTTTTAAAAAGCAAATTTATAATATTATAATTTAGCCAACATTCGTACAACAGAACTGAATAAATAAACCAAATATTTTATACATTGAAATAAATAATAATTGAACGAATAGGCCAAATAATTTGTACCTAAACAAATCGGGAGGTAACTTTTTAAAAAGCAAAAGTCTCATCTTAATTAGAATATAGGCTCATAAAAATAAATATAACTTTGGAAAAGTTTTCTATGGAATAAAAAGCAATAAAACCGATTTTATGTGAAATGTGTGCATAATAACAATCGAAAATCAATTAGCCAAATAGGTTATATTATTTCTGGGGAAATCGAAGAAAAAACAACTAAATTCTTGAAACAATATTTACAGAGAATTTGTTCTAAAAAAAAGAAACCGACATGCTCTCCCAAAATATCCGTGTCTGGCTCGATGCCTTTTAACTGTTTGCATGCCAAAGCTCGATGTTTTTTAAGGTGCATGCCAAAGCTCTTCGAATTCCATCAGACTTAAAGGAGTATGTATAAGCGAAATAAACCGGGAAAAAGCTGCCGGTTTCTGGCTGTCGTCAAAACAAGCATAAATACTTGTTTAAGAACTAACACATCTTCATAAACTGAGGATTTAATGAATTTGATGATTCAATAATATTATAAATTAATTTTTTGCTCAAAGTAAATGCGTAAAATAAGCGAACAAAAATGCATGCATAGAGAATAAATCAGCAAATCTCATATAAATTTTATAAGGATAATATTGCCCAAATTTTCCTTTTTTGCTAAATACTTGTTCAATAATAATACTGGATTAGATTTATATATTATACGGTGCAAAATGAAGATCCGATTTTAAAGTTTCTTCATCTTTGTTTATGCATGCTTGTATTTTTGCATAATGTACATATACCCTCCTTTCGTATATGATGCTGAAACCAGGTTTCGTGGGAACTTCATCAGAATAAATTGCACGCTCAACTACATTTAAAAACGCTTTTTAAATATTTTAATTGTATTGTGTAAAATATAAGAACATAAATCAATTGATAAATAAAATCGATTAACTTATATACAAATAGATTGCCAATTGCAGGGCATCTTTTAACTTTAATAAAACTTCAAATAACGATTTTTAATGTGTCTTTTTATTGGGATTTGGTTTGGATTATTTCACATTTCCAATAAAATTATATTGTATTTTTTTATCAATACACAAATTTATTTTGTAAAATTTTGATTTTTTCATAATTTTCGATGAGTAAATCAAATTAATTCTAAGCAATGCGTTTAAATTAAATTGAATATTTTTTGGAACAGTAGCAACTGAAGAGTTCATCAGTTTTGGTTGAATCTCTTTGTACGGTGATGGATCTCTACACTGTGATCGATAAACTGAACTCTTTTTTAAATCGAAGTTCAATCCGAGTTTTTTTATCAATAAAGACTATATTGATATCGCTCCTTTTTCAAGTCAAAATAAGTACTATTTCGTTATATTTTTAATAATTGCTTGCATTTTTTTTGTTCATATTACTGTTTTGGTAAGCTTTTAGCTTATTTTTATTTCGGTTTTATGTTTCCATTTTATCATTATTATGTATTTAAGTATCATTGTGCGTAGTTACCCAACCAATAAAACTTTTTGATAAAAAGATTAAATATATTCAATCTTAAATTTCTTGTATATATTTTATTATCTGTTTAACATTTAAATATTTGATGTAAAGTTCAAATATTGTATTAATAATATGAAGCCGTTCCAGCCTCCAACGCGTAGTCCAGCAGAAAGAAAACATGGTAACAAAAGTGGAACTTTGGGAACTTAATTAAAAGATTATTTAAAGATTAATATATATATGTATGGTTATCGTTTAATTTTAATAGACACCAAATAACGATAGTTAGTGCACCTTTTTATTTGGAATTTGTTTTGATTATTTTCTGTTTTAATAAAATTTTAATTTTTTTAGCAACAAATTTATTTTGTAAAAATTTGGTTTTTATTGAAAATTCACACTTAATTAAGTGATTGGCTAGAATTTTGAATGAATATTTCCGGAGGGATAATTATTTGCACATCGTTTAGGGTCATTAATTACCATAAATGAATTTGGATCAACGTGTTGCTAAAGTATAACCAAGGTAAGTGACAATGATAATCTGAATTTATGTATATTAATTACTAATTTATTAAATTCGGCGGAACCATTGCCCTATTCTTTAGTTTTAGACAGTTATGTAATTTAATAGATTTTATTTGGTTAGGGATAGATATGGTTGGTTTAAATTAAAATCTACCAGTTTTTAAACTCATGATCTAAGTGCTTTTTCTTTGATAAATACCGGTAGTGCAAGGGATAATTCGGCAGTACTAATATGGACCTATTTTTATTTTGACAGTTAAGAATTAAATTACTTTAAATTGGTTTGAGATACAAATATTATGTTTGGTCTTTAATTGCAAATTAATTGAGTGTACAGCAGATATTGATTGTTAATACAGCTTTTGTCAATTTAATCATTTAAATTTTTATTATTCTTATTTTTTTTTGCCAAAATTTTTCCGGGCTAAGTTAATTTTTGTGTTAAAAATCATAAATAATAAAGGAATTTAATTCTCATTTCATTGTAAATTTTAAAAGAAAATATATAACAAAATTCCATCTCACTTTTGTTTGAATGTTTTTTTAATATAAACAAATTGAGAATTATTCATCTGGTATAAAAACACCAATACTGTAGATGTATGATTTTATATTCTTCGCTATAATTTAGCTTTAATTAATATATTTTCAATAAAAAATTATTTTAATTTATTCATGTTAAGTAATTTTTAAGACTTGCAAATATTTTAATTTTTAGATAATTTACTTTTTAGAGTTTCTTTGATACATTTGTTTTTTGAATTCAAGTTGCTGTCCTTTTCATCTCTTTTCATCGATGGATGCGAAAAAAAATTTTTTTGATATTTTAATTTTTGTAATTAGGTTATTCTTTATGTGCTGCGAGATAGGAACCTCTTCAATTGCTTCAACTTGCGTATCATTTTTAAAATAATTTTTTAAGTTTAATAATTTGAAGATCCGAATCTTTCTCATATTTTCTCGCATAATAGAAGCTTGTATCAGGCTAGGATAGATTTTATCTTTGAAAAAAATGCTGTGCCAACTTAAATGGATTTTTTTGAATTGCAAATTATTATTAATGGTTCTTTTTATTTGTAGATTAAGTTGCTTGAAATCGGATAATTAGTCTATTACTTTTTTATATTTTTTGTTTCACTTTTAAACACGTCTAGATTAACATGATTTGACTAAAATTTACAAAATTCTGCTAATTTTTCGACAAAATAAAGCTTAAGTCTTTGTTTTGTGAAAAAAGCGTGACATCGCGTGTCCCCTTCTTCTTATCGTTTTTCCTAAAACATTCTCTCTCATTAATTTAAGGCATAGCTTTAAAAGCTTTAAAGCAAAATAGAGTTTATTGTATGGTGGTATTACAGGAAATAATTTTTAATAGGTCATTGAGGTGTAATTTCAAGCCAATTACAGAGGTAATTTTAGGATGTGATTTTTTGCTAAATTTATTTTCAGAATCGGGGTGAAGTTTTTAATTGATTATATTTAATGTATCAATATTTTATGCCTTAATATTCAATTAAAGATAAGTCGTAAATATTTATTTAGATATTTGTTTTTAATATAGAATTTTTGTCTAAACTAATCAACTGTCATTTTTAGACCACATTTTATCCTCTATATTGTTTGTTCATATCGCAGTGAACTATGGTTTTGGCGTTTGCGTTCGAGTTTCATCATTCAAATATGCGTATTGTTTTCATTATATTTTATACATTTCCAAAAAAATCATAAGATCTTCAGTAATTTTTAGTTTCTCATTATAGAATAGCTTTCCAATTTTTATATTGCTTCTCTTTTTTCTGTTTGAATTTTATATTTTGTTTCGATTTTAGTTGTCTATTTTTTTTCTTTTTTAAATCAAGCCATAATAAAAAGGCTTAGCCAGTTCTTCTAAATTTTAATTTTCATTTTAGACGCGTAGTCTTTAAATTACAAATATCTGCGTCGCACGTTTTTACATGCTTTATATGTATGTACATATTTTTGTCAAATTTTTTTTGTTTATTAGGTAATTAACAATCATTTTATTTGTTTATTTTTTTAATTATTTCGTTTAAGTATTGTTCAAAAATATTGTCCATAACATTTGTTTTTACTTGAATCAGGTGATTTTTAAATTTTTTTTTCATGCACTATGCCTACTCGTTTGCTTGTCCTTTGTACTGAACAGCGCCTTTTTACCTTTTTTTATATATATTTTTTTATCAAAGTTATAATATATTTTGAGTAATAACTATTTAAACCATTGCATTTGGGGATGAATTTAATTTTATAGTTTCGCTATTAGAATAGTACCTTTCAGCATAGGCCGAGTGTTGATGTCTCTCATCATTTCCGTGACGGGCTGAGAGACTGTTATTTTTTTGAGAAAGCATAAAGATATTGGTATTTCAATCCACATTAAAATTATTTTTGTGAAATTAATTTTTTTTAAAATATATGGTACATGGTGTTGTACATGATTAATTTTTTTAACTCATGTAGCTGGCTGGGCCTTTTCTTTAATAGGTGCTATTATGTTAAGGAGATAGTTCGGTCAAGTCAAAATATCTATTATGTAGTTATATTTTAATAAATTCTGCTAATAACGTTAGGAATGTGTTACGAATAAACATATTAATACATTAGCGTGAATAATGAACTATATAGAAAATTTAATTTTAGACAATGAGAGAATGACGTGAAATATTGGTGTCTATATAAAAACATTAATATTAGAGTCAAGCCAACCTTTACAAAAAACATTAATAATTTATACAATGGAAGAAATATAAAAGAATGAAATGGTAACGCGTATTAACGATATACATATCAGCCAAGGTTGCCCGAACGAAAAAATATAAAACAAACTCCTATAGTAAACACAAATGGAGTGCCTCACAAAATGCTGGAGCTTTTGTTTGTATGAAATACGTAAATCGGCTACGCCGGATCGAACGATAAATAAAAATGAAAATTTTAATTATGCTATAATGACGAAGCAGGTAGAAAAAAAAGTAATTATATAAAAAGAATATAATTTTACAAGAAGTCTATGGAGCAGATAATTAAATGAGCAGCTAATATTAAGAGCTCCTGCATAAACAATTCTCCATTTATTAATTTGCTTTAATCTTCTAAGATGAAATTTTTTGATTTAGTGGTCATTAAATAATAAAATGTAGCTAATTTTTAAAGCATTGGATTCGACATGGAATGTACGCTATGGAACAGCGCATGTCGCAGCAATCTCGACAGTTAAAATGATTTTGTGAGCAAAAAATTTTTTATACACATTACTTTATCGAATTGGTTGATATAAAAATTTTTGGTCTTCCATGTCTGGTAGTGGGTATAGATTACAGCAGAGAAGCACCCCCTCGTAAGTGCGATAGAATGTTTAATGGAATATAAATGCATGTCAACATTTTGATAAGAACATGGATTTATGTACATTTATTAGATATTTTATATTATGCAACTATTATAGCCAAATAAATCGAAAAATTCACCGAATTCATTTTGTTAGCATTTCGGTTTATTTTTGTCATTTAAATTTATTAGTTTTGGACTCCCGGTTAATGTCAAGACTAATGATAAGACTTAATTTATATTTGAACCGTCTAATTGTTTTTTAATTGTCTTTATCATATTTAAATATTGTTTACAATTCTACAAATTAATAAATTTGAACACTTATCAAAACTTTTCTTTAACAACACTTTTGTGATAAAACAAACGGTGTCACTAATAAAATAAATTAAAATTTCTCTTAAAATAATAAATTGCATAATTTTTGTTAATGGAAAATTAGAACCTTCAACCTAGAAATTTGAAAATTGCATGTATTTGCTGCTGTTATTTCGGTAAACATGCGCATAAATTTTTTGGGATTTATTTTCTTTTTTTTGAGTTTTTCTTCAAAAATTCCTTTTTTGGCATGGTTTTTCACCAGGGTCTAAATTCTTGTAAAAATTTTTTAAAAAACAAAAATGCCAAAAGATTAATAAAAAGTAGTTCTAACTATCTAGACAGTTTTAGACTTTTGAGTTAAAATTGATAAAAAAATTTTTAATCAAATCTATATTTTGAGTTGTTACATTTAAAAAATCATAATAAGAAGGGTTCTTAATTTTTTGGACTAATTAAATTATCGATTGTAGAGAAAACAATGGGGTATAAAGATGCGAAGATTGGCTAATATTGCAATATTGGTTCATTAGTTATGACTTTTCAAATAAAAAATTGTCGCTATGACAGTATTTATGTTACACCCTAATAAATTAAACTTACAAGGCTAAATATAAATAAAATAAAATCAAAAAAAGAACATAACGGTTATTGTAAAAAAAACTCATAATGCATTTATTAATTTGAAGTTTCAATTTACAAAAGTGTAGCGAGAGGCATATCAATGGTTATATACTTCCTATAATTAACGAGAGTTTTAATGTAATCAAGTTAAAGTATAGGATACTTAAATTTTTTTAGAGTCAAATCTTAAAAGGTACGAAACAATATTTTTATTGTAAAATTCAAAATGAAGCTAAAAAATCATGTAAAAAAGAAAAACATTTATTCTTAAGGAAACCTTATTAAGTTAAAAACAAAAATCAAAATAGACGGTTACCATTTTGCGATTTAATTTTATTCATTTTTTATTGTTGCAATATTATTATTTCTATGCTCAAAACCGAATTAAGAGGAGGAATCACATTAGCCTGTTGGTGGCATCCAAAAAGAATAATGAAAGACTTTGAGAAAGCCGCGATCATGATGTAGCAACAAAAGCTAATTTTATATCCTATTATAAAGGTTAGGATCAAATTACAAAAAAATTGAATAACATATAAAAATCCTTTATTTATGCAAAAAAAATTAAATGTTCTGAACTTGAGTGTAAAAAAGTAAAATAGTAATGAAATACTATAATCAAAAAGGAAAAAAAATAATTCGATTTTTCTTTTTTAAAACTTCGACTTTAAGCAATTAATATTAAGTCTCAGCATATAAGCTTATTCTCATGAATTTATGAATTAATAAGCCAGTATTTGTTGTTTGACAAAATTTACAAATTACGACTACTATTTTCATCCATCGGAAACAGCAGTTTGGATTTAATCAACGTGACTCCAGCGGCGGGCGGATTGAACCGGGCGGCAAATTTTGAATTAAAAAACTCTTTTTAAAAACTTATTTTGGAAAACGAACTCTGTAATAAACATAAATTCTTATTAATTTTATAAACCAAAATATTGAAAAAACATTAGAAAATAACAAATCTACGCTGCGCTGAGCGCAAAATGAAAATTTTGAATTGATTTTTAGACCGTACAACGAACTTTTTAATGTGTTTAGCAAATTAATAAAGAATATTAACAAAATTAGGATCAATAAAACTCCTGACGAAAAAAACAAATGTTGGAACTTATTGGATGATCTATAAAAATCGAGAGATTGGAACTATGCTTTTTGAATCAAAAATTGAATTAGAAGCTGCCAAAAATTTTTGCTTTAAAGAATTAAAATAAAGATATTATTAAAAAAAGCAAAAATAAACATATAGATAAGACAGGAATATTCATTGATAAAAAATTACGCTTATGAAGCACTTCTGATAAGTAGGGCTGTCATTTATATGTAAATAAATTTCACGGACTCTTAGAAAGTTGATTTTTGTAACTCCGTTCATCGATGTCAGAATGAATTGGAATTTG